>MBAC02006080.1:0-79666 GCA_001712635.2 Nothophytophthora sp. Chile5
ACGTCGGGGTGGGGTTTCTTCACGCGGACGATAACGAAGTTCTTCCATATGGGCTCTTTGTTTCTCCCCATTCTTGTCGAATTCTCAAGTGCAAAAGAAATCCAGCGCCGAGTTGAAGAAGGAATTGTGACCTCTGTCATCTATTAGTATTTTTCACAGCCGAATTGAAATATAACGAATTGGTCGCTTTTTTAGTACTAATTATTTTTTTTCGCAGTTAGAAACGTGTGAAAAATGAGTTACGTTAAAAATTGTTTTTTAACTCGTAACATCCCTACTTGCAACGGAGCAACAGTGTTCCCTTCCACAGATGATCCTCCTATAAAGGATATTACGCGATAGATGATAATAGTCTGCGATTGATTTGATACCAAGCTAATGTAAATCTCTCCAATAAATGATATTTCCAAAACATGGTAATTGATGTTTTTGCTTTCGCGACGGACGGATCATCTGTGGGAGGGATTGCTGACTGGCAAGGTGTGCTGCATCGCAGTGTCGCTGGCCCAGATGACTGGATGGCGGACCTTCGTCGTGCTCTCTACGTGCGCTGCGCTGTTCCCTGAATTAAGCCCCATACGATAGAGGCACAATTACTGCATGGTGGAACTGCGAGCCCCTGCTGCAGGCGAATATCCGCGCTGTTGTTCTGCTGAACAACGTCGGCTAAAATTCATCAAATCAAAATCATGGCGTAAAATAGTGAAGAAGTAATATTTCTCCTGATAGAAAATTACGGTTCCAAGGGAACTTCGTCCCCCAAAATAATTTGTTTTATGGATGCTATTGTCAGAAGACGACTACTATATCAGTACTAAAAATACGATACAAACTTTACTATTGTATTTCAAAACTATAAATTGATATACGATACCAAAATTGTGATCGATAACAAGAATCGAGTACTATTTCAGACGAACGAGTAACATTCCACACAAACGTAAAACTACACCACAGCTTCCTCACATCGCCGCCTTGTGCATGCTGCTTCTGCTGGCGACGATCCTCTCCATACACGTAAACTTCACCGATCCCCCAGGCCCCTTGGCTTCTTGTGCTGCAAGCGCTCGAGAGATTTTCTGCGCCAGCAACTGCGACGGATACTCCACGAAGTAGTACGACAGTGTTGCCAGCACCATAATCAGGAAGAAGCGAGAAAACGCGCGGTTGAAGTAGTTGGGCTGGACGCTGATGACGGGGGCGTACACCACGAAGCTGTGCAGCAGGTAGACGGAGAAACTGATCTTACCCCAGTACCGAAGCACACTCCACTCGAACATCGTGGACACACAGGACGGTCGAATCATCTCGATCACGAACACCATCGTCAACAACACGCTGATGAACGGGAAGCCCGGCGTGGAGGGGGCCGGGTTCTCGTGCACCCAGTCGAAGAACAGACCGCGGAAGCACACACTCAGCAGCACGGCGATGACCGTCCCTTCAACCAGTCGGATCAAGGCCGTGTGCCACGCGCGGAACTGGAAGCCCGTCGTCTTGATCCACGTGTCCAGTTTCACGAAAATGACCGCAGCCGTCGAACCCGCGAGGAACGTCGGGAAGTGCTGCAGCAGCGGCGCGTGGCTCGTTCGGAACGTGAACCAGCCCTCGTGCACGACCCACGCGTACAAGGGGAGGAAGGGGATCCACCAGAAGCGACGCATGCGGAGCACCGCCACCACGAACACGGGGATGCAGAAGTAGTACGAGATCTCGAGCGGCAGCGTCCACAACACGAAGAAGCGGTGGTCGAAGTCGAATGTGAGCACCTTGTACAGATCAAAGTCGCCGGACTCTTTCACGAGGTAGTACCGCTGCTTGTCTTCGAACGGCAGGAGCCACAGCACGACGGCCAGCAGTGCGAACAGCGGGTAGACGCGGAAGAAGCGCTTGGAGAAGTAGTCGGCCAGAGTGAACGCCCACTTGCGGTAGCTGGCGCCTTGGGCCAGCAGCTTCATGCTTTTCTTCGTGAAGAGCCACGTCAGCAGGAACGACGACAGCACGAAGAACGCGTCGACCGCCACGGCGCCCAGGTTCACAGATTGCATGTACTCGTGCGAGTGCTGCGTGACGACCAGAAGGGCTGCGAGGCCGCGCACGCCGTCCAGGAACAGGACCTTCGTCTGACTGGTCGGTGGTGTTGCGATTTCTTTTTTTACTTCAGCAGAGGACTTGACGCTGGTCTCGGCGGGTTGGACGAAGGTTTCGTTCTCGGAGACCTCCTGAACGCTCAGTATGACGTCGCCAGGTGCAGATTCAGCATCGACGGCCGTTGCAGAGCCCCTAGCATCCGCGTGATCGCGTTCATTCTGTAACATACTGCGCAGTTATGCTCTGTGTTGAGGAAGCTGTTGACTTTCGAGGCAGCTCGTCTGTCGAAAAGTGAATGAGATGCAGCGACTTCGCTGTTAGAGATCAGGAGGACAGACAACACGCTTTTGCGGCTGCGCCTTCCCGTTGTTGATAGCAAGGTGCAGTTCCCCAGCTGACAATCCAGAACGCTGAAGCGCTTCAGAGCAATACGCGATGGCCATGCAAACGCCGCGGGTGGTTGGCACGTGCTACAAGAACCAGAACGACTTCAACAACCGGGGTACCTTGGAGTCAATGATGGCTGTCAGCGGTTCGGTGAAAGCGACAACATGTTCTGCACAGATGGGATGCGGTATGAGATGCAGTCTGGTATAGTCGGCAGCCTAATTGCGACCGCAACGCATTTGAATTGTCTATACGATAAGCAACCAAACAAGCTAGGCGATAGGCGATAGGAGATCCGAAGAGTTGTGCATGTGGATGGCCATCGAAGTTTCAGCTACCTCAAGTGACGGAGAGGCCATGCTCAACGTCAACTATTATGGCGCGGTGTTCGTGCTTATCAGGTTCGCTTCAACGAGAATGTTCGGAACGAACAGCAGGTGGCACGTCATTCTCAGGTACTTCCCCAGCTGGTGAAATCCTTGACCACCGAAAGGTTGTCAATACATTGTGGCAGCAAACCACATGCCACCCTGGTACCGTAGAGATATCGACGCCTCTCATGCACACTTCGAGCGTGTCGTGCGTTCGGTCTAAGAGGCGTGGGAGCTTCCCGATAGCCTCAGTTCCTGAAAGCACGTCAAAAGCAGTTGCTGATGTGACGATCGAGAGTTGGAATAGCTCTCGAACTCCAGGCCTTGACCACAGAGCTATTGGGACCGGAGACCGAAGTCACCACCTACACAAACGAAAATACACAGCAAACGGCCGCGTCAGAAAAGGAGTAATGGCTCCACGCTTGTCGACACCCCCCCCCCCCCCCCCCTTTTGATTGAGCGCTACAGCACCTAGATGAGCCAGTTCGTAGTCCAGCAGACACACAACCCCGACGAACAGCATCGACTGCACCAGGTACGCCTGGGTTTCGAGCACGAACGCAAGCTGATACACTGGCGAAAACGCGAACCTCCGTTGCAACAGCATGTTCAGCAGAACGAAAGACACCACCTCCAGCATCGAGAACACCAGAATGTTGGCCACCGCAGCCAGGCCCCAGCTCCCAGCGCCGCCAGGGTAGTAGACGACATTCGGCAGTTGTTGAAGTACGGACTTGTGGGCCACAAAGACAAGCGGAACGACACTCGCGACGTACTTGACCAGCGTGAGGTACTCGCAATGGAAGAGCAGCTGTAGTCCCTGCACAACCAACTCCTTTGACCTCTCAGCAGCGGCATCTTTCTCGGGTGGCATGTTTATGTCTTGCTGGTTTCCTGGGTGTTTGAGTGTCAGACGCTTGGGTCCCAAAGTTGCCGGGCTTGCAAATGACCGATCTTCCGGGCCAACAGAAGCAGGCACAATCCCGTGAGCGCGCTGAATGTGCAGTTGTGGGCGACGCGAATTCGGGTGAGCACGACCTAGTGTCCTGCCCGATAGTGGGTGGTCTGGGCCGTATATGGCTAGAGCCTCCAATGCGTTGAGTTCCTTGACTCTATCGCCTGGGATGGGATGCGCTAGACATGCCCAAAGTCGAACACCTTTCATGGCCTCAACGTTAAAGGCCTTCGGGTCCCGAGTGACGGAGAGGATCAGTGTCACCAAGTCGCGAGTGTCCTGCTCGTTTTGGTGATAGCTATTGTGGCGGTGGTCCTGATGGGTTCGTTGTTCCTGGAGCAGATAGAGGACCTCACCTGCGTTCATGCGGACCTCGTGAAACTCCAGCAGCGTCTGCGCGATATCGGAACCGATGATCGCCGCGGACGTAATGATCGATCCCGAATTGTACATGCAGACGGACAGGAAGAGCGAACCGAAGAAGTCCACGATGAACGCCACACCCTGGGGGATGAAATCCTCCAGATCGCCCATGGCACGAATAACGAAGTGTTTCACCGCAAACCTCCATAGCGGCAGCAGCACAACCACGATGAGACCCCGGTAGAATTCGGGGACGAGGTCGTAAAGCACTCTGACAAACGGGTAGATGCCGAAGACTGACAGGTAAGCGAAGAAGTAGCGGTTGAAGCGCTGGAACTGGGGGCGGAACGGAGAGTCGCTGGCGAACGGCGCTCGACCCAAGACGAGCACCAACATGATCGGTGTGAAGAGGCCGATTGGGATGGCCCCCACCTGCCACATGAACGGCACCGGGAAGCCGATGAGGTGCGCCATCATGATGCAAAAGCCAATGCAACCGGTAGTCACGCCTGCAGCGACGGTCAACATCTGTGGCAGCGTGAAAGACAGGTCTGGAATGATGAACTTCATCTGCGAGATACCCAGCGTGTATACCACGCATACAACCACCGTCAAGCGAATCCAGAAGACCCAGTTCGCCATCCACCCTTCAGCCGGAGATCGGAGTGGCATGCATTCCAGAAGGACAGTCGTCGCCAGAGCTGGCAACGGTGTGAGCACGCAGACTAGGACCACGCGGGTGTAGGAAGTGGTCCTGTAGTAGTGGTCCAGACTCTCGAGGCGCTCGACGGAGTATTTGCCCTGGCGACCCACTTGGAGGTCGTTCCATCGCTGCTCCAGTCGAGCGTATAGCGGTGGCGTTGACGGTGTGCGACCTGGACCTGAGTCGCCTTGGCTAGGGCGCCTTCGGGTTTGAAACGCAGCGCTACCGACGGAGCCATCTCGAACCTGGGACGTCCTCAGCAGCAGCCTCATCTTCTGAAAGTGCCGTCCGGACTCGGATCAACCGCTGTCCGATCGATCGAGTGTATATATATAGCAGGGCTACTGGTTTTGGTCGGGCGTTCCATTGGTCCTGTTCACACCGAGGGGCTGCATTGACGCGTTGAAGCGGCACTTTGCTCCAGGAAAGACACTCTTATGGCGCTCCGTGGACCGTTGCGCTCTCTTCGTCTCCACAAAATGGCCGTGTGAAATCGACGACGCGGAGATGATTCGATACGGTTGACATGTTACAGCTTACCACCACTGACTTCGCCTTCCGTGAATGAGCAACTCGAGCATTCTCTCATCGCTCGGCTCACTGGCGAGTGCTTCCGCATGATAGAGTATCCATTGCAGTTGCTGGCTAAGAGAGAAAGAGACAAAAGGTCCAAGCAGACGACATGTAGTGCATTTCAGTATCGAGAGCTCCACCGTGACCAAGCGCCATGCCACGAAATCCATCGTGAGCTGCAGCAAGCTTCGCATGTAGTTAAGTATCACAACGCTATCCGTATAAGGAAATGCGCTTCTCTCGTGTTCGAGATCGTTCACTCGGTCGTCCAGAAGATCTCTCGACTCTCTGCTACTCTCGTAGCAGTACAGAGCAGCAGCTATTCCTTGATAAAAGTGTGCCAATCCGGGAGCTGCCAGGTGTTGAACCGATCCAGGACCTCCTTGTCAAAGATTCCGGTGATCGCGACACCCAGCAACTTGGCCAGCTCTTGATTCCCTTTGGTCGAGAAGTGCAGCCCGTCCACAAAGTACGTCTTCCGCTCGGCCTCGTCGGGGAACGTCGTGTTGAAGTACGTGTGCAGGTCCAGCACATGAACGTTCTCAGCTTGCGCGAGCTCGACGCACACGCGAGCGTACTGTCCGGCCGACTCGTTGCTGCGATCGCCATGGCGGGCAGAGTCGATGACGGCGGGAGGCGTGATCAGCAGAATCTTGGCGTGCGGTGGCAGCAGCGGCGCCACGGTGTGCAAGAGTTGCGTCAGATTTGCGCGGTAATCGTCGAGCGAGACGTACTGCGCTTTGTCGGGTCCGTGCTCGGTGACAGCGTCGTTGGCTCCCAGGAAAATGGTGACGAACGAGGCGGAGTACTGCACCTGGAGCTCCTGGGCGAAGATCGGGAGCGCATGCTGCGTCACCCACCTGTCACCACACATAGTACGTTAGTTCACCACATTTGAACGGCAAAGCATGCAGCATCATGTTGCCAGAGTGTGTGTGCGTACTTGGAGTTGTAGCCTGACAAGCCGCGGTTGACCGTGTCGACGGACCGGACGTAGTGGTTCTGGAGGAGCGCGATGAAGCCGGCGTTCGGATCGCTCCCTCGCTCCGTGATGGAGTCCCCGATGAAGTAGAACACGGGGCGGCGGTCAGTGGATGCAGCGAGACCCATGACGAGCGGAGACGCGCGGACGTGACAGCGTCCTCGAATGATGCGAGTGCAGTTGTGTTCTGCGATGTCGATCGATCTTCGCTGCTCACATGTAAACTACAGATAAAATGTACGTTACCACTCAACGGTAACCTACGGAAAGCATACTGTTATTTTACCGCATATGCGTATTTAAAAAAAGGACCTTACCTTTTTATTTTCTACCGGTTTAATGAAAACTTGAACCGGTACCTGGACACAAATCGCACCCACCCAAGGACAGGATGCTCCCTCATATGGTCGATGGAGAATGCCTCCCGTTGCCGGATGCTGTTGAACACTTGGAATGGTGCAAGACCTAGCAACAACCTCGAATAATGTCATCCACACTGTGAGCCACCATCCAACGATGGTCTGAAAAGTATGTGTGTTCGCAGGGTTCACCGTTGCTCTTCATGAATCGTGGCAAGTTCGACCAGTCCTGCTGCGGCTCGGGATCCGTTAGAAAGATCCCATGGTGTCAAAATGGCTCATTGGCATGCGTGGTACGTTCTTCGTGGCATGAGGAGCCGCGTTCGTGCGCAGCAGACCTGTACACACATCCACCCCTTTGCCGTTGAAGCGACACCTGCTGGCTCACACTTCAATCCACCTTAATTTCAGCCAATCGTCACCACTAAAAACTAATTTATCGACCAATCATTACACTTCAACTGAACAGTCGCCAGAGCGAGATCAAACGACCATCACTCTCGCGACCCAGGACGCGAACGAGTGAACGAGTGAACGAGTGCGCGCACTTGCTTCACTCTTCAACTCGCCGAGTTCGTCCCAAGCCGCGCCTTCCAGCAAGCCAACTGCAACATTGGAGACGCGATGTTCCGTTCGAACAGGAAGCAGTCGGCGTCGCTGTCGGAGCGCGGCGCCCAGCACAACGTCGTCAACACCTACGTCTTCACGCTCTTCTTCTGGGCGTCGCGCAGTATTTTGTTCCAGCAGGTGATCTCCGGCTACATTTACGTGCTCACGAACTCCAACCAGCCCGTGGGGATCGTGAAGGGTATTCAAGGCATCTCGCAGCTGGTGTTTGCGCTTCCTGCAGGCTATTTAGCCGACCATATTCGTCGCGACTCGGTGCTCAAAATGTCGGGCGTTATCGGGCTAGTGGGTGCGCTGCTGACCTTCGTAGCGGTGGAGCTCAGTAATCTCACCGCGATCTACGTGGCCTTTGCGCTCTGGGGGATCTTTGCGGCCTTCCAGAGCCCCGCCATGGAGGCGTTGTTTGCTGACTCGATCCCAGCGGGGCGGCGTTCGCACCCGTTCATGGTCAAGTACAACGTGGGCAACGTGGCCATGGTCATCGGTCCGTTTCTGAGTATCTTGCTCTTCCTGTACGTGGGCGACGTCTGGCGGGTGCAGGAGCTGCGGCCTGTGCTGATATTCGGCACCGTGCTGGCCGCCATTGCATCGCTGTTTCTATTCCGCTACAACGACGATCTGGCTCTAAGAGAAGGCGAGGGAGCACCACTGCAAGAGCTTTCTCCACTGAACCAACGCATGAGCATCGACTCGTCCGAGCCGCTCTTGACCCCAAGCTTCGCGAGCAACGCTCTCGAGTTCGACTACAATTACTCCGACGACGAGGAGGATCTGGATTTTGGCGACGATCTGGAACAGGATGACGAGCGAAAGAACCTGATCCAAGCGCGCGTGAATCAAGTGGTCAATATTGCCAACACGGGTGCATCGACGGAGAAGAGCTCGTTAGTTCTCACGGTGACGACTCCCGCAGCGGATGGCGGAGGCACCATGACCACCCCGAAGAAAACCAGGACCCACAGCCTCGACGTCCATAGTCAAGGCGTAACGTTCCTGGGCCTGAGCACCGAGCATGTCCCGTACATCCTGTTCACGTCGGACTTCATTCTCAGCAACGGCGCGGGCATGACCATCAACTTCTTCCCTCTCTTCTTCATGAAGGAGTACGGCCTCACGCCGGTGCAGGTGAGCGCGCTGTTTCTCGCGCAGCCGATCGTCGTGCTGGTCTTGTCCTATGTAGGCCAGAAATCCTCGCGCACACTCGGGCGGATGCCGATTATCGTCTGGACCCGCATGGCAGCCACGGCCTGTTTGCTGTGCATGGCGTATGCGCAGCCGCTGCAGCTCCAGATCGTGCTGTTTCTCATGCGCGGCGGCATGATGCGTTGCTCGCAGCCGCTGAGACGCTCCGTGCTCATGGACTTCGTGCGTCGCGAGGTTCGTGCGCGCTGGAACGCACTGGAGGGCATTTCCGTCTTCTCGTTTTCCGGCAGCGCCATGATCGGAGGCTACCTCGTGGACATGTACGACTACCGCACGTGCTTCTTCATCACCAGCTTCGTGTATTTCTCGGGTCTGTGTCTCGAGCTGCTGCTGATCCCGCTGACTCGCCACGCCGTCGAGAAATAGACCGCAATGCGTTCGATATCGGAGCTGATTGGGATGCAATTGAAGGCCACAACGGCGCGTCACAGACGGTCGAGCCAGCACGGCGGCGCGTCACGTCGAGCAAGCATTCACCAACGCTTTTCAGCCAATCATCTCGCGTATCAGACCAATTCTTTTCATAGGTGCAATTTTTTCTGATTTTCCACTTTTTGAACCATGAAGCCTGACGATTGGTGCAAATCACAGTTTCCATCTTCAAGAAGCCTTTCCATTGGCTAAAACGCCACTTAGCGCATGTCTCACGCGATCCCGCCGCTTGGACCTCTTCGCGTCGTCTTGACCCAAAAGAGTGGATGAGTGTATCCCGGTCCTTTGCTTCGGCGTCGACGCCTGCCTCCTAATCTCTGACCAGCAGTCTCACTTCTCAAAGCGCGCTCGTCCCACGCAGACCTCCTCCTCCTCTCCAGCCACGTCACAACCCCTGACTCCCAACATGGCGCTGTGGTCCCGCGTCGGCATCACGCACAACGTGTGGACGGCGTACGTGTTCACGCTCTTCTTCTGGTCTGCACGCAGCATCCTGTTCCAGCAGGTGGTGGCGGGCTACGTGTTCGTGCTGACGAACTCCAACAAACCTGTGGGCATCGTCAAGGGCATCCAGGGCATCTCGCAGCTCGTGTTCTCGCTGCCAGGCGGCTACTTCGCCGACCGCACGCGACGCGACACGATCCTGCGCATCTCGGGCGTCATCGGCATCGTGGCGGCCGTGATCACCTTCTTGTCGGTGGAGGTGAACTCTATGAGTGGTTTATACGTGGCGTTCGGTCTGTGGGGGCTCTTCGCGGCCTTCCAGAGCCCAGCGATGGAGGCGCTCTTCGCGGACTCCATCCCGCCCGGCAAGCGGTCGTTCCCGTTCATGATCAAGTACAACATCAGCAATCTGGCGCAGATGCTGGGTCCCATTCTCAGCATCTTCTTGTTCATTTACTACGGCGACCAATGGCAACTCCCGGAGCTCACGCCCGTGCTCGAGTTCGGCTGCGTCTTGGCGGTCGTAGGCTCGGTATTGCTCTTCCAGTTCAACGATGACCGGGCAAAAGACTATCAGTTGGATGAGAACGAGGAGGAGAAGCGGGAAGAGGACGAGCTGCTCGAGAAGATGATCACGCCGTCGCCACTACGCACGCCCAAGCTGGTCGGCAACGGCAACGAAATCGACTTGGCCTACGATTATTCCGACGAAGACGACGTCACTGTCGACGACAAGTCGCCTCCTACTGCTACGGAGAACACGGCGCTGCTGCTACTCAAGGGCAAGACGGCGAAAGAGCTGGATCTGGAGCGACAAGAGCGGCTACAAGAAGAGGATGACGAGGAAGGCTACATGTCTCGCTTGGACGCCAAGTTCCTGTGTTTCCGCACCAAACACGTGCCGTACATCCTGTTCGCGTCTGACTTTGTGATCAGCAACGGCGCCGGCATGACCATCAACTTCTTCCCGTTGTTCTTCAAGGAAGAGTACGGCCTCACGCCCATCCACGTCTGCGTGCTCTTCATGAGCCAGCCGCTGGTCGTCATGGTGCTGTCCTTCCTGGCCCAGCGCATGTCCAAAGCTTGCGGTCGTATGCCGATCATCGCGACTACCCGGGCGCTTTCCGTGGCCTGCCTCTTCTCCATGGCCTACGCTCAGCCGCTCGTGCTCCAGATCGTGCTGTTCCTCATGCGCGGCGGCATGATGCGCTGCTCGCAACCGCTGCGGCGCTCCATCCTGATGGACTACGTGCCCAAGAACATCCGGGCTCGCTGGAATGCGCTCGAGGGCCTGTCCGTCTTCTCCTGGTCGGGCAGTGCCGTACTAGGTGGCTACTTGATCGACGCCTACGGCTACCGCATGTGCTTCACCATCACGTCGATCGTCTACTGCGTCGGCCTCAGCATGGAGATGTTCCTCTTGCCATTGACCAAGCACGCCGTCGAGAGATAGAGAACGATTGAGATGCCCTGGCAGACTGTCAATTGGGATTGAAGTTAGGTATATTGAGTTAACTTACTCATGCGCTAATAGAGAACTGCAGAGGCTGCACTGGCCGCTGTCCATGACCTTGCTTGCATCTTCTACTGCCTGCCTCCACTCTGCTTAGGGGCGTCCTGTTACGAGCTGCCGATGGAGAAGTCGGTGCTGTTGCCATCCGTCGACTCGGTTCTCGTCATCGTCGACTGGGTGATGCCTCTCTTCCCCACGAGCATCTGAGCTCGAGCACAGTCCACGGAGCTCATGAGGGTCACCGAGCCGATGCACGAAGCGCAGAACGTGACCTTCCGCTGCGATAACGTGAGATCCGGGTCCACGAAGCTCAGCTTCCGCGAGATCTTGCAGCTGTGGCACACGAACCCGAAGCACAGCTTGCACGTGCTGTTGCTCTTGCCGAAGTCGCCGATCCGTCGGCCGGTGATCGGCGTCGAGCACGTCACACACACGTTCTTCTTGTTCGGCGCGCCGTGCTGCTTGGACTCGGCGTACGCTTTATCCAGCATGAACGTGAGCTTCCGCATCTGGCCGCAGTAGGCGTACTTCAAGCTGGAGAGGAAGGCGGTGGCCATGCCCGGGACCACCAACATGCGGATCATGTCACCGCCTGGATCCATGATCCCCGTCGCGTAGATCTCCATGATGTTGGGCTTGATCTGCCGCCAATACGCCACGATAGACGTGTTGCCTCGGATCCGATTCGGGAGCTCATTGGTCTGCGGGAAACTCACCGAGTGCAGAAGATGGTAGCCGATCCGCTCGCCACTCACGGAGGTCACGAAGCCCGTGCCTTCGATGTAGACGTAGTCGCGGTTCTTCACGAGGCTCGTCGAGTGGAACGGGATGTCCAGCTCCATCCATTTCACGATCAGAGACTGGAAGGGGTCTTCTAGCGTGGGCTCGACGATGGAATCCAGCACGGCGGCTCCGCTGAGGTCGTCCACGTAGGACGCCTTGATGCGCATCGTCTCCAGGTCTTGACTGATGACGCCGTACATGAGATCGTCCAGCTTCCCCTCCATTGGGCCCACGCACAAGATCATGGGCAGGCCGGAGCCGGTGGGCTCACCACTTGACGCTGCGGAGGCGGTACTCAGCCGCTCCGAGTACACCTTGAGCTTCTCGCGCTCCTTGATGAGCTTCCAGCGTTGCGGATCCACCTTGCGCTTCCCTGTGGTCGTGTAGGCGTTGTAGACCGGGAGATTGGCCATAATGCACGTGTTGGCGAGGTCTTGCAGTTGCACCCGGTCCTCCTGCGAGAGCTTGAGCTCCGGAAACGGATTTACGATGAACCGGCCCTTCACCATGGCTGCGAAAGACGGGAGGGGCTTGGATGGCGGAGCGGACGGCGAATGATCAAGTGACGATTCCAGGAGCCACCACGCTTTGCTTCCCAGTCATTCTACTTCGGACCAGGTGCTAGGAACGATGGGTGGGATCAGACGAAGACGAAGCATTGCAGGGGAACGAGGACCATCTCAGCTAAGATGGCAAGGGCGACGAGAATGGGGAGACTGCAATAAGTACCCTATGCTCTCCACCTGCAGTTCAACAAGATAAGAACGGCGCGGTTCCTCGGGTCCAACATTGGTGGACAGATTGATACCCGGGAATAGAAAAACGAAAATCCAACTTCAGCTTGACTCTGCACTTGGTTGGATTGGTGGATGGCCGCCGCTTCTATTGAATATGGAAGTAAGTAGCAAGCAATCACGGATATTGAGCTCCTAGAAGCTCAACTGCTCGCAAGTGATGAATTTGGTGGATTGCCATTGATCGCTCTTTAGACATAACGCAATGGATTCCGGCGACGACCTCTTCAATTATCAAATGAGCACAAACACCGCTCTTCCTTTCAGTCGCTTCTAACAATTCAATAAAGCCACCACTGCAGCAATGTACACATTCATTCACCTGCTTCGCTCTTCGCTCTGGTTTCTACCTGCCGTTTTACTCGCTTGCATCGTTTTACATCAAACGTTCGCGACACTGTCGCTCGTCTCCGTCGGGTCCTTAGTGTGAGCCGTAGTCCGAGCCGAGCGAGCTGGCAGTCGACGCGTTCGAAGGATATGGCATGCCCTTGGCGCCTCCGCCCGTGGCCAAGATCTGGGCTCTGGCAGCTTCCGAGGCCGGTGCTCGCATCGCCTCACTCACGCACACGGCGCAAAACGTGACCTTCCGTTGGGCCAACAGCAGGTCTGGGGTCACGAAGCTCAGCTTCTTCGAGATCTTGCAGCTGTGACACACGAAGCCGAAGCACAGCTTGCACGTGCTGCTGCTCTTGCCAAAGTCCCCGAGTCTCCGACTGGTGATTGGCGTCGAGCAGGTCACGCAAATGTGCTCGCGGTTGGGGGCGCCGAGCTCCTTGGCCTCCGCGTAGCGCTTCTCCAGCATCCACGCCAGCTTCTTCATCTGGCCGCAGTGCGCGTACTTGAGCGTGGACAGGAACGCCGTCGCCATGTTGGGCACCACCAGCATGCGGAGGATGTCACCACCAAAGTCCATGAGTCCCGTCACGTAGATCTCCACGGCATTGACGCGTACTTGCCGGAAGAAGCCGCAGATCGATAGGTTCGCACGCACTCGACCGGGCAGATCGTGGGTCTGCGGGAAGTTGACCGAGTGCAGGATGTGGTAGCCGACCCGCTCACCATTTGTCAGACCTACAATACCCGTGGACTCCACGTAGATGTAGTCGCGGTTCTTGACGAGATTGGTGGAGTGGAGAGGGATGTCCAGCTCCATCCACTTGACCACCAGCGAGTAGAAGGGGTCCTCTAATGTGGGCTCCACGATGTTCGCCAGCACTGCGGCGCCACTGAGGTCGTCGACGTACGAAGCCTTGATGCGCATGATCTCCAGGGTGGGGTTCACGACACCGAACATCATGTCCTCCATCTCACCCACTGCCGTGCCGATGCACAAGAGCGACGGCAGGTCCGACGACTTGCCCGATGTTTGAGGCACTTGCGGCCCCACGTGGTTGGTGCCATGATGCCTCTCCGAGAACACTTTGGTGTTGTCTCGGCTCTTGACCAGCTTCCAGTTGTCCAAGTTGACGCGACCGTGCTCCTTGGTCTGGAACTCCTCGTACCGCGCCACGTTGGCGTCGAGGATCGAGTTCGCGAGGTCTTGCAGGTTGCCAGTGTCGGAAGGCGTCAGCGCCAGCTCCTGAAACGGGTTCACGGTGAAGCGCCCCTTGACCATGTTGGTCGACTGATCGATCGGGCAGACAGGTGACTGGCTTCGGGTGATGGCGTTGCCGGGGAGAACGCAAAAGAGCGAATGCGAGTTAGGCAGTGGCGATTTCGACAGGCTGTAGGCAAGCATGCTTTTGTTGGTATAGAGGCAGTATGGCAGACGTTGGCGATGCCATACGTTACGGTCATACGGAGCACGAGGGTTCCAGCTGGTCCGTCCGAATAGGCACGCCAGGATGAAGGGTTAGACTGCGGCGGTCGCCATCTGCGCTGAGTCAAGGGAAGCGAGGCCCATCCATCCTCAGGTGCTCACGGGCTCAAATCGCGGGCTGAAAGGTGGTTACGCGGGGGTTTAACGGCCCAGATGAGAGGGTGGACTGACTCATCGAGGTGCAAGCGTTCAGCTGGGAGGCCAAACGGGCTCAGTTGCGACGCAGAGAGCTGGACGTCCGACGAGGCGGGCTTGGGTTTCGAGTGATGAGGGCCACGCCTCGATGAGTGAGTCTGTCGAGGCAGTGGAGACGCTCGCTTTTGATCGAAGAAACGCACCGATAAGACCAAAGGGAAACCGCATCCATTTTGATAAGATTGGTGGAACCGTTGTCGGGCATCTGCCAAGCCTGTCCAGGTATTACTTCGCGCATGTGCTTTCTCGAGCACTTTTCTTGCTTGCTACTACTGATATGATAGAAGGCGTGCCTCATCTTCCTCGTTTGTTCTGACCCTTCACTTCGCGGATTTTGAGGCGGCGAGAAAGCGAGTCCAGGGACCAAGCCGCACGGAGGGCACATCGTTTGGTGCATGTACGTACAGCCACAGACTGTCAACGTCAATCTGTCATTGCGATCGCAGCCGGCTGAAATCACGCAGGGACGCGAGCAAGAGGCGCCGAAGTTTGTTGGTCATCGGAGGCTTCGCAATGCTACACCGTAGATTTTGTACCTGCTTCAATATATTCGTCTTTTCATTCATCCCTTGTTAAACAGTTAAAACAGGTAGTTGGAGATTAATACCAAAGTTGATTGAAAATATATTTGGACGATTTTACAATTTTTCTTTTTTATACTTTCAGGTCGTGGAAGAAATACAAATATCAGAAATTGTGTCTGAGCTGGTTTAATGCGTGGATCAAATTGAAATCGGGTGTAGAAATGCTTTTTGAAGTATAAACTGGTATTAACGTTTACACACCACAGAACCGTAACTCAATATGCAACTCACGAGTGCCGATGTTTTTTCGCCTTGCAACGCCAGGCAACACCTTCCAACATCAATGTGCCTTAGCGGCGATCGCCAACTAGTGACGAGTTCGAATGACCTGACACCGTCGTGGCATCAGACTCGCCCGAAAGTTGGTGGTGGTGCTTCGAGCCACCGGGGCCCGTGGCCAAGATCTGGGCCCTGGCCGCATGGGCCGCAGGCTCCCGGGTTGCATCGTTCAAGCAAACGGCGCAAAACGTGACCTTGCGCTGAGCCAACAGCAGGTCTGGGGTCACGAAGCTCAGCTTCTTCGGGATCTTGCAGGTGTGGCACACGAAACCGAAGCACAGCTTGCACGTGCTGCTGCTCTTGCCAAAGTCGCCTAGCTTCCGACTGGTGATTGGAGCCGAGCAGGTCACGCAAATGTGCTCGCGATTGGGCGTGCCGAGCTCTTTGGCCTCCGCGTAGCGCTTCTCCAGCATCCACGCCAGCTTCTTCATCTGGCCGCAGTGCGCGTACTTGAGCGTGGACAGGAACACTGCAGCAATGCTCGGTACCACGAGCATGCGGATCATGTCACCACCCGGGTCCATCACACCCGTAACGTAGACCTCAACCGCGTTGGGCCGCGCTTGGCGAAATAAACCGCAGATCGACATGTTCGCCCGAACGCGTCCGGGCAACACATGGGTCTGCGGGAAGTTGACGGAGTGCAAGACGTGGTAGCCCACTCGCTCACCATTCGACATGTGCACAATGCCGGTGGCCTCCACGTAAATGTAGTCGCGGTTCTTCACGAGGCTCGTGGTGTGGAGTGGGATATCGAGCTCCATCCACTTGACTGTCAACGAGCGAAACGGATCTTCCAGCGTGGGCTCCATGATCGTCGAGAGTACGGCGGCACCGCTGAGGTCGTCGACATAGGACGCCTTGATGCGCATGATCTCCAGCGTCGGGTTCACGACGCCGAACATCATGTCGTCCAGCTCCCCGACTGTCGTGCCAACGCTAAGAAGAGATGGCAGCTCAGACGACGTGTTCGTGGTTGAGCGGTGGACGTCGTGGTGTCGTTCCGTGTACACTGTCGTGTTCTCCTTGGTCTTCAGGACCTTCCAATGCTCCATGTCGACGCTCTTGTTGTCCTTCGTCAGGAATTTCTCGTATCGCGCCATGGTGGAGGCGAGGATTGAGTTGGACAGCTCTTCCAGGTTGTCCGTGTCCGAGGCCGAGAGCTCCATACCCGGGAACGGGTTGATCGTGAATCGCCCCTTCACCATAATTGTCGGTCGACACGGAAGTCGGCGGGTCTTGCGTAACGGCTTGGGTTGGGTAGCTGGGTGTCGACGATAAAGCAAGAATGCGAATGACGTAGGGAGTTGGCTGCGGAGCCATGCACGTTCGTTAGATCAGGACCAGCGAATCGTCGGGACACGCAACTACCGCGGCTGCAACATGTATTGACTGACACGCAGGATCTATGCCGGCTGTCCACCACCTGGGGCATTGCTCGCTCAACTTGACTATAGTCCGGCATAAACTCCTGCATAGTGTGGGGTTGGGTTTTGTCTTTGTTGTTTGCTGGGTAGAAGCGAAATACGCCAGTAATACATAGAGCAGCCGGCGCGAGGACCAGCCGAACACCCGACGCGAAACGTTACCCGTGGATCGAACAGATAAGACGTTTGCAAATCGCTACCGCTGCCACGCACTTCTGGCCGGATCAGATGACGCATGGCGTGTCCATAGGATCGGAGGCAAAGCCCCCAGGTCAGTTTGGTCTGACATAGAACTTGTGCCCCAAGGGAACTGGCTGGTGACAGGCATGCGCAATGTTTCACGTTTTTTCTGTTTTTCATGTGCAAAAGAGAAGAAAAGGTCATCGAGTAGTATTTTGCATCAATTTTGCAGTACACATTTGCACACTTGACAGTCACAAAGGGCATCCAAATTGACCACCGACTGCAACAATTCCAGTTGAAACTCATACGCATTCGTGTTATTACGCAAGTGGTAATCAATATAAACGGCTAAACCCTCACGATCCTCACGATCAGCCGCCAAACGAGGACGCGTAATCCGACACCGTGCTCGCCTCCGACCCATGCATGTTGAACGACCTCTGCTTGGTCATGCCACCGGAGCCAATAAGCTGTGCTCGAGCTGCATCAGCCGCAGGCGCGCGAATCGCACCATTCAGGCAAACCGCGCAAAACGTGACCTTGCGCTGAGCCAACAGCAGGTCTGGGGTCACGAAGCTCAGCTTCTTCGAGATCTTGCAGCTGTGACACACGAAGCCGAAGCACAGCTTGCACGTGCTGCTACTCTTGCCAAAGTCGCCTAGCTTCCGACTGGTGATTGGCGTCG
The DNA here is from genome assembly GCA_001712635.2 of Nothophytophthora sp. Chile5. Classification (NCBI taxonomy): domain Eukaryota; phylum Oomycota; class Peronosporomycetes; order Peronosporales; family Peronosporaceae; genus Nothophytophthora; species Nothophytophthora sp. Chile5. Next base: position 17,756 of record MBAC02006080.1, read on the forward strand.
AGCAGGTCACGCAAATGTGCTCGCGATTGGGGGCGCCGAGCTCTTTGGCCTCCGCGTAGCGCTTCTCCAGCATCCACGCCAGCTTCTTCATCTGGCCGCAGTGCGCGTACTTGAGCGTGGACAGGAATGCCGTCGCCATGTTGGGCACCACCAGCATGCGGAGGATGTCACCACCAAAGTCCATGAGTCCCGTCACGTAGATCTCCACGGCATTGGCGCGCACTTGCCGGAAGAAGCCGCAGATCGATAGGTTCGCACGCACTCGACCGGGCAGATCGTGGGTCTCCGGGAAGTTGACGGAATGCAAGACATGGTAGCCGACCTTTTCGCCATTCTCCAAGTGCACGATGCCAGTGGCTTCCACGTAGATGTAGTCACGGTTCTTCACCAGACCAGTGGATTGCAGAGGGATGTCCAGCTCCATCCACTTGACCACTAACGAGCGAAACGGAGCGTCGAGAGTCGGCTCCACGATGTTCGCCAGCACTGCGGCGCCACTGAGGTCGTCGACGTACGAAGCCTTGATGCGCATGATCTCCAGGGTGGGGTTCACGACGCCGAACATCATGTCCTCCATCTCTCCGACGGTCGTTCCGACGCAAAGCAGTGACGGCAAATCCGACGAAGCGCCGGACGTCTGCGGCAACGGGACGGCACTGCTGCCGACCTCAGTGGTCTTCTGCGAATAGACCTTCGCGTTCTCCCTGGACTTGACCAGCTTCCAGTGCGCCGTGTCCACTCGCGCCTTGTCGACTGTCAGGAAGTCTTCGTACCGCGCTAGGTTCGAGTCGATGATCTTGCTGGAGATTTCATGCAGATGGTCCGTGTCGGAAGGCGTGAGCGCCAACTCCTTGAACGGATTGATCGTGAAGCGGCCCTTTACCATGTTGATGGGCAAACGGAAGGAGCTGAGGCGCTCGGACTGTCAGGGATAAGGCAAATGGCGGAATGAGCACTTCGGAAATGTGTTTGGGTGGTGCGTGGACTGTTTGCCCCGATAGCCGTCGGGGCTAGCCCGCCGAGGACTGTCTATGGAATGCCAGTTTTGTTAAACACATGCTGAGTCTCGCCGTCTAATCTGTGCCTGTAACCCCAAACCGTTCTATCGCAGTTAAAACGCTTTTACGAATGCGACCAAGCAGCAGCGGCAAATCGTCGCTGGAGTCTTCAAGTCTGGCCAGGGTTAAAACCCGAGGCGTTGAAGTGATAAGGGAGCGAAGGCAGATGGCGCAGAGTGTTAAACAGAGGCCTCGCCACATGTCGGACAACAGTCGACAGCGACGGCCACCTGCGTTCGGTTTATGAGAATGAACGCTCCATAGAGTTGAGGTCCGCCTTCTTTGAGTGAGGATCAGATGCACGACACAAGCCGAGCTGAGGAGGGATAGGGAGACACTACATCGAGACACAACATCGAGACACAAGTGAATGTTCGAGAGCTCTCGCATGCATCTTATATCTCGAATCAGGACGCACAGCCGTCTTGACGGTAGAGACGCGATAGTATTCGCGGACTGCAGGTCAGGTGTTTGGAAACCCTATGTTCGTTTTGATTCGGCTTCGCACCACCTGCCATGTATCAACAACCAATCAACCAGTTTTTTTCGACGTTAAAACGGTCTTACTACTGCGACCAAGCAGCAGTGGCAAATCGTCGCTTGCTCCTTCAAGGCTGACAGGGTTGAAATACGAGAGCGAAGGCAGGTGACCCATGACGGCATATGCCTCGAGGGACAACTGCGTCCTCTTGCGTTACGCTTCTGAGGATGGTCACTCCACCTTGAGTCGAAGACTGTTGCTTGAATCACGCAGCGGGATAGAGCATACGGCCTCAGGTCATACCTCATGGGTGCGATAAGATCCACGAGTTTGTGCCGCTTCTTCCCAGGCACGCGAGGCATCAGTTCGACGATGTCCGTGCTTCCAGGATTAGAAGAGGACCCATCGTGTGTCGACCACCACAGCATGGATGGACTGAGAATTCATAAGTGGCGGAAGGAAGGAAATGTCATGCATTCAGTGCCTGCGTTGATTTAGAAGATCACAAAGCCATACGAAGTCCGAATTGGGCTCTCCGAGGCGACCGTGCTGGACTCAGAGTAGACGGACCGCTTCGGGAACTGCCTCGAACCCCGAGCACTACTGAGGATCTGCGCCTTGGCCGCCTCCGACGCGCTCGTCTTGAGTGCTTCGTGCATACAAACTGCACAAAACGTGACCTTCCGTTGCGCCAACTGCGAATCCGCCGTCACGAAGCTCAGCTTCCTCTGGAGCTTGCAGGTCCCACAGACAAAGCCGAAGCACAGCTTGCACGTGCCGTTGCTCTTCCGGAAGTCTCCGAGCCGTCGATACACCGATTTCCGGCAGGTCACGCAGATCCGTTCCGGGTTGGGCGCTCCGATCTCCTTTGACTCGGCATAGCGCTTCTCTAGAAACCACGCCAGCTTCTTCATCTGCCCGCAATGGGCGTATTTCAGCGTCGAGAAGAACGCGTTGGCCATATTGGGCACCACGAGGCGTCGAACCGTGTCGTTGCCCGCTGGATCCATCAAGCCCATGACGTAGATCTTCACGACGTTGGGGCGAACTTGCCGGAAGAAGCCGCAGATGGACATGTTGGCTCGCACGCGATTCGGAAGCGCATGCGTCTGCGGGAAGTTGACCGAGTGTAGCACGTGGTACCCCACGACTTCGTCGTCGAACGTGGTCATCAGACCCGTGGCCTCCACGTAGACGTAGTCGCGGTTCTTGACCAGGCCTGTCGACTGCAGGGGGATGTCCAGCTCCATCCACTTGACTGCTACAGACCGGAACGGATCGTCTTCCGTGGGCTCCACGATCGTCGAAAGCACGGCCGCGCCACTGAGATCGTCCACGTACGAAGCCTTGATGCGCATGATCTCGAGCGTGGGATTCACGACGCCGAACATCACGTCATCTAGCGTCCCGGTGGTCGTGCCAACACACAGCAGGGAAGGTAAATCGGAGGCTAAATCCTTGGTTTGAGAAGGCGGCAAGGCGGCGTGACTCTGTCCTTGCTTGTCTTGCCGCTCCAAGTAGATGCGCGCTTGCTCCTTGGCCTTGATGAGCTTCCAATGCTCCCGATCCACTTTCTCCTTCTCCACCGACCAGAAGTTCTCGTACCGCTCCATGTTGGCGTTGACGATCGTTTGAGCGATGTCCAGCAGATTCTTCGTGTCGACCGACGTGAGCGCTAAGCCCTCGAACGGGTTTACCGTGAAGCGATCCTTTACCATCGTGGTTGGCTTGATGGGGAGAGGCTGGTTGGGCAACGATGCGAAAGCGAGAATGGCCTCTTGTTCGTCTTGAAAGGATCAATGCGGCATGCTGTGGCACGCAACAGTAGCAGCTTCACCACGAATTTCGAGGCAGACGGTTCTCAAAAGGCAGCTTTTACGGTTGTCGCATCCGAATGGCTCGCACCAAACGCGCACCGATTGCCATGCGGGCTTAGGCTAGCAACTACTAGTTCTTTAGTAGCCAGTAGCCATGTGGAATATTGTTAGACCACAGACCCACAATTTTGCTAACCCACCACTAAGGAACCACATGGCAACACGTTTTGAAGGTGTCTTGGTATGTGTAGCCCACCAGATTTAACTTGGGTCCACAACATCTACACTGAACCTACTTGCCGCCATCATCTCCTTCCTACTCATTGTTTCCCAAGCCTACATCGGTCGTCTGGTAAACACACTCAAGCCGAAGGTGCTTCGACCAAGTGTCATAAATCGCATCCCTTCAAGATGTAGGCTCAAGTGTCTGCGATCTTGCAGCGATGAGGAAATAATGTCTCCTGCCTCATCTGTCCAATAACTTTGTCACTTCATTTCATAGACCGATAGCAACCATAATTGATCGACAAGCTTGTGCAAGAGCTCCTTACGTCGAGAGAAGAGCGTGTGTATTTCACCTCGTGTTAGCAAAGTCATAGGACGCCGTATTGGCGCTGGCCTCTAGCATCGTCCCCCACGTGGACCACATCGATCGCTGCGGGAGTTTCACGGCGTCGGAGTTTCCGCTCTGAATCGCCACCTTCGCGACGTCCGACGCGCTCGCCGTCATGGTTGTGATGAGACAGGAAGCGCAGAAGCTGACCTTGCGGTGGGTCACGAGCAGTTCCGGCGTCACGAAGTGCAGCTTCTTGGTCACCTTGCAGGTCCGGCACACGAAGCCGAAGCAGATCTTGCAGGTGCTTCGGGTCTTCTCGAACGTCCCGAAGCGCCGAGGGCGTAGCGATTTAGCACACGTGACGCAGATTCGCTCCGGATTCGGTGGGCCATTCGCCTTCAATTCGGCATATCGATCGTCCAGGACCAGCGCCAGTTTCTTCATTTCGCCACAATGCGCGTATTTCAACGTCGATAAAAACGCTTTAATCATGCTGGAGACCACGAGCCCGCGGTTCCTGTCGGACATCGTGTCCAGCATCCCCATGACGTAGATCCCCACGGTTTTACGCCGGATTTGCCGGAAGAACGCGCAGTTCGACAGCTTGGCTCGCACTCTTCCGGGCATATCGTGGGTCTGAGGGAACTCCACCGAGTGCATGAGGTGGTAGCCGACTTGCTCGCCGTTCGAGAGGTACTCGATGCCCGTGGATTCCACGTAAACGTAGTCGCGAGGCTTGGCGAGGCCCAGGGACTGAAGCGGAAGATCCAGCTCCATCCATTTCACCGCTGACGACCGAAACGGATCGTCCAGTGTGGGTTCCACGATCGTGGACAGCACGGCGGCCCCGCTGAGGTCGTCCACGTAGGAAGCCTTGACCCGCATGGCCTCTAGTGTCGGGTTCACGGCGCCGAACATCACGTCATCGATGGTGCCGCCTGTCGTGCCAACGCAAAGCAGCGACTGCAAGTCGGAGGTCACGCTCTTGGACCGGGAAGTACGTCGACTGCCTTCAGGCTCCCGTTGCATGTAGACGCAAGCGCCTTCCTTGCTCTTCACGGGTTTCCATCGAGTCGGATCGACTTTGCGGTTGTCGGTGGTTGAAAACTGCTCGTACCGCTCCAGATTGGCGTCCACGAGCATCTTGGAGACGTCCAGCAGCTCGTCCATGGCGGCGAGCGTGAGCTCCAAGTCCCCAAACGGGCTAGCAGTGAATCGTCCCTTCATGCTGGTGTTGGGTCGGGGGTGCAAATTCAAGAATGGGTTGGCGCGTCACATTCGACGAAGAGCGTGGAATTGAGCCATGAGAGTTGAGTGGTCGAATGACGGCGCCGACCGTTGAACTGCGTTCCGAATCCAGTACTTTGGTGGCTGTCGCAGCCGAGCGGCATGCGATCGATCTACACAGCAAGGAGATTGCGGTTGCTGCCGTTATAAGCGAGACATGCAGGCCATGTGGACGAAAGCCAGCCGCCTTGAGAAAGCCACTCAATCCTATGGTGGACTCGCCCTTCCGCCACACATCACGGGGGATTACGACCGGCTGGGAACCCCCGCTTGGTGCATTAATACTACCCAGCCCTCAGACGGCCATATGGTGAGCACACCGAACTTGAAGCTGCATCCACCAATCGAAATGGTATACCGCTTCCCTTCAAGATTGACGTCCAGGTCTTCGCGATCTTGCCTTGCCTATTGGTGCCGTGGAAGCGCAAAACGGGTAGATATTGATGCCTTAGGACTGGCTGATCCCTGACTCGACGTCTGTAGTTGGAGACTCTCGCTATTTGACGCGGGACACGAACTTGTACTGGCTGAGTTGCCGCAGCGAGCCCTTCTGCACCATGGCTCGGATGGCTCGTTGGATGGCGTTGGGGTTGTAGCCCTGCGCTTCCAGTCGACTATACAGTGCGCTGGTCTCCACCCGCGTGCCGATGCGCAGCGTGCGGTTGATGCTCTGCTCCACCTCCTGCGCCTTCTCGTGGAAACCGCCAAAGAGTCCCTGGGTCCCGCCGTCCTTAGCTGCATTCATGGTGCTCACACTAAAGAGCCGCACGGCTTCCTGCACGTGCTCGCGGGTAGCTTCGTTCAACAGGTGCATCTTGGCCAGCGACTCGGAGATGCGGACCAGCGCTTCCAGCTGCCGAACCGTCACGGGGATCGTCGTCTCGCCGCCTTGAGTACGACGCACATCATCCCGCACCCCCACATAAAAGTCCTGGAGCGCTTGAGCAGCTCCAACCGACAGTCTTGGCGCACAACGCGTGCGGCAATACGTGATGAACTTCTTGAGTACCCAAGGCTCGAACTCGCCGCCACTCGACGTCTTCTCACTGGCTCCAGTCTTCCCAGCGGCCGAAGCCAGAGAGTTCGTGTGCATCCGAACGACATGCGCCGCCATCTGCCGATCACGGGCGTCGTCCTGGATGTCCCGAACGATGAAGATCATGTCGAAACGACTGAGAATCGTGCTCATCAGATCGATGTTCTCCGAGGCCGAACGCATGTCGTCGTAGCGGCCGAAGACCGGGTTCGCGGCTGCCAATACGCTGGCTCGGGAGTTGAGGATGGTGGTGATGCCAGCCTTGGCGATGGAGATGGTCTGCTGCTCCATGGCCTCGTGGATCGCCACTCGATCCGACTCGCGCATCTTATCGAACTCATCGATGCATACAACGCCGCCATCGGCCAGCACCATGGCGCCTCCTTCCAGATAGAACTCACCCTTGGCATCGCGGATCACAGAAGCTGTGAGGCCTGCAGCACTGCTGCCTTTACCGGAAGTATACACCCCGACAGGTGCGATCTTCTCTGTGAACTTGAGGAACTGCGACTTGGCGGTACTGGGGTCCCCCAGCAGCAACACATTGATGTCTCCACGGAGAATCATCCCATCGGGTAGGCGCTTCCGAGAGCCGCCGACTAAGAGACACGCGATAGCTTTCTTCATGTTCACCGTGTAATCGCCGTAGATGGAGGGCGCGATACTGGCCGCCAGTTTCTCGTAGAGCTTGGGATCGCGAGCCATCTCGTGGAATTTCTCCTCTTCGGCCGGGGAAAACGTAGCTTTGGCTCGGCCCGCGCCTTCTTCATCGATCTCGATGCCGATCACACGCAAGTACAGCGTTCGAATGGCTACGGCGCCGACGTTCCGGCCGCCGCCAGCGTTCACGACCGACGTGATGCCTACGACGGATACGCGGGTGCCCGGGGAAGCGCGGTCCACGAGGTGGCGGTCGGCAATGAGCGCCAGATTGCGAGGCATTTCGCCCGTAGGTACCACCTCCGGATTTTCCTGCAGCTTGAGCGTCTGCTGATCCACGTAGTCGCCGCGGTCAGGCAGCACCAAGTACGAGTCTTGTGGACAGGCGTCTCCGGCCGCCACGGCTTCCTCATCTTCGCGGTTACGGTCACACATACGGGGGATCGCAACCCCGCCCATGCCAGACACAGCTACACGCTTGGTGTTACCGCAGTTTTTGCAACGCAGCGTAGCGGAAACGCACTTCGTGCGGACGCGAGTGGCGCTGATGATGATGCCAGGAACCTTCACGAGGCGATTGATCTCCTGCGAATGCACGTGACGCAGCGGCACAGGCGCCTGGTCACTGGAGAGCACGGCCTGGATGTCTGGCAGACTCGCGGGGGTGACGCCGGCGGCGTCCGTCGCGTCGCCAGTTGAATCCGAGGCGTGGCGCACCAGCAATTGCGCCAGCATGTCCTTGGCCGCATTCTCCAGCAGCGGCAGATGGTCCTTGGGGCTCTTGAGGATCAGATCCTGCAGCTCCTGGTCAAAGGACGACAAGTGCGACAGGCTTACAGTGAAGTAGAAGTGGCCGCGTCGGTAGTTGGCCAGGAGCTGCTCGCGGTAGTAGAAGAGCGGCCCCACGCGGAAGCCCCGCAGAAACGCCAGCAGCCGCCGCTGCAGCGCCGCCGGACTGGCCGTCTGGAGAGCGTCGCGCGCCGCGACGTCCCGCTCGCTCTCCATGCCCATGGACGACACGCGCCCCACATCCCAGTCCATCTTGCGATCAGTTCACGGGGAGCTCGCTTGGTCGGTTGCCGGTGCGATTGGGTTGGCGCGGCGTTTGGCGGGAAAAGCGCGGGAAGCGAGCTGGTAAGTAAACGAACTTAGCTGCGAAGGTTTTATTAAAGTATACCAAATGTATGATAAAGAAGATCTCTGCATTGAACGTATACCTCTTTGTCGATGAAGGCGTTCTGCATAAGTACTGAGGCGGCTCTGGTGGATAGATAAACGGGAGACGGACGGCTTGATGAAACGTATCGATGATCACCACGAGGTGCCAAGTGTTTTTGCGTTCGTGTTTTTGTGTTTTTCAAACCATTTGACTGCTTGCTCAAGTGTTTTTCGTTTTTCTGCTTGGTGTGTCGCGCCGGGGTTTAAAACCGCGCCAGTTTCATTGCGTACACCATGCGACATTTGCCGTTGCGCTGCCAACGGCGCGTCCTTCACTCGCTTCCAGTATGCAGCGAATCAGGACACGCAAGCAATCAACCGCTTGTATTTAGCAACTGATTTAAACACGAGGTAGAAACCGTCCATTTGCGCCTCGCTTACTAAAAATCGGTAAAAACGCGCGACGCCGACGATTTAGCCATGTTTTTAGCACCAGCGTCTCCAACAAGTGCCTTGACGACAAACGTTGATTCGCAAAATCTTTCCAAATCTTCCAGCGGCGCCGTGTCATCCGCCTCAGTTCGCAATTTGCCTTCGCCCTCCCAGTTCATCCAACCGCCACCGCAGAATCTCCATCCAATGGCTGGTACGATCTAACCTTCGCGTCTGCTCGGCTTGGCTGCTGCCGCTCTCGCTGCTGCCGCTCTCCATGCGCGTTGCTTACCTTGCTGTCCCCCCTCTGTGCGTCCGCTGTGCAGCCAAGTACCAGCTCGTGCTCATCCGCCACGGCGAAAGCCAGTGGAACGTGGACAACAAGTTCACGGGCTGGCACGACGTGCCGCTGTCGGCCAAGGGCGAGAACGAGTCGCACGACGCCGGCAAGGTGCTGAAGGAGGCGGGCTTCAAGTTCGACCTGGCCTACACGTCGGTGCTGAAGCGCGCCATCAAGACGCTGTGGAACATCCTGGAGGAGACCGACCTCATGTGGATCCCTGTGGTGCGCTCGTGGCGTCTGAACGAGCGCCACTACGGCGCGCTCACCGGCCTGAACAAGCAGGAGACGGTGGACAAGCACGGCATCGAGAAGGTCATGATCTGGCGCCGCAGCTACGCGACGCCCCCGCCGCCGCTTGACGCCGCCAGCGAGTACTACCCGGGCAACGACGCCAAGTACGCCGATGTGCCCAAGGAGCTGCTGCCCTTCGCCGAGTCGCTGGCCACCACGGGCGAGCGCGTGCTGCCGTACTGGGAGCAGACGATCATCCCGTCCATCAAGGCCGGCAAGAAGATCGTGATCGCCGCCCACGGCAACAGCCTGCGTGCTCTGGTGAAGCACCTGGACAACATCCCGGAGGACACGATCACGGGCCTCAACATCCCCACGGGCGTGCCTCTTGTGTACGACCTGGACGAGAACTTCAAGCCCGTGCCGCACCCGGACGCCATCGCGCCGCTGTCGGCCTACTACGTGGGCAACCAGGAGGAGATCAAGGCGCGCATCGCCGGCGTGGCCAACCAGACCAAGGCCAAGTAGATGCTGCCTACATGCAACGTGCTTCACGTCAGGCCGCTACTGCCAGTTGGCTGAGTCTGCTCTCGTTGGATCCATTGACCAAGCGAGTCAGAGATTGCAACCAAGTGGCGTAGCTGTCCAGAGCCTCTTGCAGTGCACACCACCGTATAATTTCTAAGAAAACATGTTCACCAAAAAGCGTTGGATGGCTATTGCTTTTCGATCGTGGAGGTTCTTGTATTGCTTCAGATGCAACCACAACATTGCTGTGATGCAGGCGACGTCAGAGCTCACGCTGTTGGCGAGAAGATGATGAAGCGTGACTGCAAGAGGTCGGACCATCAGGAGAAGCTGCCTCTCATGCTCGCTTCCCTATTGGGACGCCGAAGCATTGAGCCCCAGCGTTCGCCACTACAGCAACCTCTTAGTTCACACACATAGGCTCGAACAACACAAACATCTCGTTGACTTTTGTGATTGTTTTGTTACCGTTGCGGTTTATAAGAGTCCTGAGCTTCGGTGGAGACAGACAGCGAGCCGCTTGCTCCTGACATTGAGTCGATGGGCTACGCTTGATTGGCTGGGCTTCCGCTTATGCGACGTCCGCCACACGCAGCACGATCTGCTTGCCCAGGTCGTCCGAGAGTTTGTCGCCGCTGAGCACGACGACGCGGTCGCCAGACACGATCCAGCCCAAGTTCTTGGCGTGCACGATGGCCTCGGCCGTGGTCGGGCGACGGTCCTCGACCACCGGCACCACGGGGTACAGGCCGCGGTGGATCTGGAGTTGGCGACCCACCTTCTTGCTCTGCGTGAAGCACATGACCGGCACCGTGGGCTTGTACTTGGCCACCTTGCGCGCCGTGTAGCCCGTGTCCGTGAGCACGATGAGCAGCTGCGCCTTCATCTCGTCCGCCGTCTTGACGGCCGACGACACGATGGACTCGACGTCCGACGTGGGCGGCGCGAAGTGGAACTTGGCGCGCGTGGCCGGCTCCAGCAGCAGCGAGTCGGCCTCCTTGATCACCGTCATCATGGTGCTCACGGACTCGATCGGGTACTTGCCCTGCGCGGACTCGCCGCTCAGCATCACGCAGTCGGCGCCGTCCAGCACGGCGTTGCCCACGTCCGAGACCTCGGCACGCGTCGGGCGCGGGTTGTTCTGCATGGACTCGAGCATCTGCGTGGCCACGATCACGGGCTTGCCCACGGCGTTGCACTTCTCCACCATGTGCTTCTGATACGTCAGCACCTTCTGCAGGGGCACCTCCACGCCCAGGTCGCCACGAGCGCACATGATGCCGTCCGAGGCCTCCAGGATCTCGTCGAAGTTCTGGATGCCCTCCAGGTTCTCCACCTTGGAGATGATCTTGGGCGCGATGTAGCTCGGCTCGTGCGCCCAGTGCTTCTTGATGCACTGCGCCACAAAGTCGCGGATCTCGTGCACGTCGCTGGCCTTGCGGATGAAGGACGCGGCGATGAAGTCGATGTCGTGCTGCACGCCAAAGTCCAGGTCGCGACGGTCCTTGTCCGACAGCGCCGGCAGCTCCACGATGAGTCCGGGGAGGTTGACGCCCTTGCGGTTGCCGATCTCCTCCGTGTTGCAGATCATGCACGTGACCTCGCCGTCGCCCACGGCCGTGCACGTGAGGCGGATGAGGCCGTCGGACAGCAGCACCGTGTCGCCCACCTTGACCGTCTCGGCCAGCTCGTCGTACGTGACGTAGAACTTGTCGGCCGTGCCCTTCTCCTCGAAGGCGCGGTCCGTGGTCAGCACCACCTCCTTGCCCTTCTCCAGCGTGATCTTCTTGCCGTTCAGCATCTTGCCCGTGCGGATCTCCGGGCCCTTGGTGTCGTGCAGCACGGCGCGCAGGTTGAAGTTCTGCTTGTCCGAGAAGTGCACGCCGCGACAGGCGCGCAGGTTGCTGATGCGCTTGGCCGCTTCGTCGTACTCGGCGTGCGAGAAGTTGATGCGCATGATGCGCAGCCCTTCGTCCGTCAGACGCTGCGTCATGTCCATGGACTCGGACACGGGGCCAATGGTCGCCACGATCTTGGTCATGGAGAACTTGGCGCCGCGCGGGTTTTTGTACTGCTCGGCGGCCGCCGCGGCGTTGAAGGCGCGCGCGTTGCGGACGGTGGTCTGCACGGAGCGGAGCGCGAAGCGACGAAGCATCTTGGTATGAGGAGACGAGAAGGAAGAGGAAGTGCCACGAAGTGGGAGATCTGCGAATGAGCCAAGACAAGGGAGAGAAGAGGAGACGGAGGCGTAAGCACACGAAGCCATGGCGATCCCCATCGGGTCAAATCCATCACGAGCTCTCTCCAAGCACCAAAACACGGCGCGTTTTTCGCGATCTTCGTCGCGATCTCGTGCGATTTGCAGCGATCGGAAGACAGCGGACGCTTCGCATGCAGATGGAGGAGGATTGGGCTCATGCGGGTGGCTGTACCTGAGAAGCAGACGAAGAGAGCGGCCTGCCTGTGTGGTGGTGCGGGCGTGTTGCTTTGTGAGGCTCTTCTTGTCTTTGGTGCTTGGAGCTGCTCGCTGGTTTCAAGCAGCTCGGGCCCTTCGTTTTCCGGGGGGACAAGAGGATGAACGCCCGTCCCCCGCTTCAGTGACGTCGGGTCCAACGGGCTCAAACCCGGTAGAACTTCAACGTATCAACCCACCCGCCTGATATCATAGTGTTTAGAGGATAAAAGAGCGGGTCAGGTTTCGAAAGAAGTTGAAGCGGGTTTGCTCCGTTTGATCAACCCGTGTTATTCCCCCGATCCGACGATCTTGTCGCAATCAGCATTGAGGCTGCCTGCCCATCCTGCAAGCTGCTCCTTTCCTGGATTGCCGAGCCTGCCTGCCGGGGTTGCTTGCTTGCCATGGCGCGTGTTAAACGGAGCTGCTTGCGCTCCTTGCTCTCTGGTTGACTGGCCCCAAGAAGGAAGGTCCGTTCCCGCTGCAGACAGCCACGCTCTGGCCACACGTGTCAGTCGCGAACGAGTTTGAAGTTCGGGGTGGTGACAGCCGTTACTTGTTCGAGATCTCGTTGGGTCGATGGAATGCGACCGAGTTCGCAGAAAACAATTGAAACGCTGGACAGTGCGGATATTTAACTGAGAACGCAAGTGCTACAACGTCGAACAAAGGGAGGGGACATGACTGGTGGAGGACGGCTCTTGAGGTTGAAGTCCCCTCTCGAGGAGCCAAGCAGAGCCACTGCAATTGCATAGCAATCGACTCGGCCACTCTAATACAGCACGATGTCCCAATTGGATGAATATGAGCAATCCGTTGCCGACGACCTCGACTCGGAGCAGGTCGATCTCTTGGGGGGAAGGAACGTTGCACTAGAGCGAACGCCCTGGATCTGCGCTCTCGCCGCCTCTGAAGCGTCCGCCGTCATTGCATTCCTCACGCAAACCGCACAGAAGGAGACCTTCCGTTGCGCCAACAGAAGGTCCGGCGTCACGAAGCTCAGCTTCTTCTGGAACTTGCATGCGTTGCAAACGAATCCGAAGCAGAGTTTGCACGTGCTGTTGCTCTTCCTGAAGTCTCCAAGACGCCGAGACCCAACAGCTTTGGCGCAGCTGACGCAAATGCGTTCGGGGATCGGCGCGCCGTTTTGCGTCGACTCCTTGTATCGATTCTCCAGGACCCACGCCAACTTCTTCATCTGGCCGCAATGTGCGTACTTGAGCGTCGATAAGAACGCGTTGGCCATGTTCGGGATCGCCAGACGACGGATGTTGTCGCCACCCGCCGGGTCCATCACGCCTGTGACGTAAATGTCCACAGCGTTGCGCTGCGCTTGGCGGAAGAAGGCGCAGATTGACATGTTGGCTCGGATGCGGTCCGGCAGGTCGTGGGTCTGTGGGAATTGCACCGAATGCAAGATGTGGTACCCGACACGCTCGCCGTTTGAGAGATGCGTGAAGCCGGTGGCTTCCACGTACACGTAGTCGCGGTTCTTGACGAGGCCAGTGGACTGCAGAGGGATGTCCAGCTCCATCCATTTGACTACTACCGATCGAAATGGGTCTTCGAGTGTAGGTTTCACTATCGTGGACAGCACGGCGGCACCGCTGAGGTCGTTGACGTAGGACGCCTTGACGCGCATGATCTCCAGCGTTGGACTGACGACGCCGAACATCACGTCGTCCAGGTCGCCGACGGAGGTGCCCAAACAGAGAAGTGCAGGCAGCTGAGAGGTCGCGTCGCGTTTGTGAGAAGGCAGACTACCCCGCCTTGCTCGCTCTTGCCGTTCCGAGTAGACGCGCGTGTGTCCTTTGCTCTTGACCAGCTTCCAGCGAGTCGAGTCCACGTGCCCCAACTTCACGGACAAGAAGTGCTCGTACTTGGCCAGATTGTCGTCGACAAGGGTCGTGGCAATTTGCTCAAGGTCCTCCATATTGGACGGTGTGAGCGCCAAATTCTCAAACGGGTTTATGGTGAATCGGCCCTTCCCCATGCTTGGCTATGAGTTTAGCTGAGCTGTCGGGGAGTGAGGCAAAGCGGGAATGGTGACAGCACGGGAGGCACTTGGACGACTCCCCGAATTGAATCTAACTATCGGGACCATGCAGTTCCTGGGTGACCATGGCTGGCTACGAGCTCCAGCGCGTCACTGACCTCCAAGGCGCACGCAAGCATTAAACCCTGGACTATCGCATTTCGAACGGCAGCAACTGTTTTCACGGCACACGTGTGCTCACCTTGGGTTCGATGAATAAACAGCCGAAATTTGCCAGCTGAGCCGTTCAACGACAGCATCCGTCAGCTTGCAATGTGATAGAGGGCTGGCAGTCCACACACCAAGCAGGAGCAGATCAAGTGAGGTGCAGCCGAGTTGGACAGCCGCGCTTGCAAGTCTGACAAGAAGGTCACGAGTCTTGACTTCAACATTCGAATCCAAGTCAAGATGGCTGCTTATTTTGTCATATGTTCGAAGCCTTTCCCTTCTTTTTAGCTGGCATTTAATTCCCCACGCGCACGATTGCTTCTGTTCTCTGACCACCGGCGCCGACCGTGGCGTCCTTCACCATGCGCTCCCGTAAGGATCCCGTCCGTACGAGACGCGGTTTGCCGCTCTTGGCCATGACAAACGCGTCTTTGAGGATGCGAGCCACCACTCCCGTCTGCCCCGCGCCCGACAACGCGTCTTTCAAGCCGCTCTCCAGCGCTTCGCGGCCGAGAAGCTCACCCAGTCGCTGGAAACTCGTCGTGGCCTCGGCTCGTGCGCTAGCGTCCTTGCTCTCGCGGAAGACAGCCAGTGCTCGATACACTACACGCAGGGACTCGCCTCCTTTGTGGGTCAAGCTCTGTCTGATGTCGGTGCCAGCCTCAAGTTGCTGCTGCTGTAAACGCTGCAAGCTCAAGGAGATGGCCCATGCGGCGATGCCACAGAGTTTGGCGTTCTTGTTGCTGCCATACTTTGCAACAGCGAGTAGCAGAGGCAGTCCGGCCAGGTGGTTCGCGAGCTTTTGAACAGCGAATGCCGCGGCATCACGTAGGAACTTCTTCTCGCAGACCGAGCGGCGCAACAGCACGTCCAGTATTTCAGGGCGATTCCCGGTTAACAGTGATCGCTCCAGAACTGATCGGGGCAGGAACTCGAAGCACTCCGCGCATGCTAACAGTGCATTCTTGGCCGGGGTTGAGCGGAGACTGTCACTCTCCAGTGCCAACGGTCGCAGGAACACGTCCACATGCTGGGTCTTGACCAGCTCGCGATGGTGCACGACGACGCGACGCAGCAGTAAGATGGCCTCATGCAGTTGCAGCCAATCCGATTTGCCCGCCAAGGTCTGGATAATCCCATCCAGAGTCGAGGGCGAGACTTCGGACAACGGCGTCAGCTCGGAGGTAGCGAGCACCACGATACTCTTCTCATCTCCAGCTGCGGAGCTCCCGTCCTCTTCAATCGAAGGGTGAGAGGCCATCCGCTTCTCCTCCGAGGCCAAGCAGTCCGTGGAGTGCTCGTCCCAAAGTTGTGGTGCCAATTGCGCGTTCATCTCGATTCGGGCCATGCTGGAGTCGTCGCGAGAGGAGAGGTGGGACAGGAGCTGAGCTTCACCTTGAGGCAACGACTGGCGTCTCTTCGCGCGCAAATTCGGCACTGAGGAGAGTTGACATGCCAACGGAGTGGCTTCACCGGCTCCAAGCGATAAGATGGGCCAAGGTCTAAATCGAGTCGAGAGAAAAACAGCAACGCCGAATCTGAAAATACACCTCTTTCCTCCACCTCGACCGCGCGGGCATCATGATACAGTTCAATTACAGTGATGGACGCGCGGCTCCAAGCTCCAGCTATATCCCGTGAAGTGTGAAGAGCTGTGCTCCTCCAAGGTAAGTACTATCTATGGGCGTTGGGCGTTGGTGGCGGGATCTATTACAGTCTGCTGGTGCTGTTGCTGAAAACCACGAACGAGCATGCCAGCTCCCTATCCGCGCCTCAGTCGACTTTGGGTTCTTGCCAAGGTTTCAGGATCGCCGACTGCCTTCCTTGGCTGCCGTCGGGAAACGCTATTCTTGTCCTCTCCAATCTTATCCTTAGGACATCGCATCAAACTGGATTATGACGTTATTCTATTTGACTCGCATTTGATGCATTAAACTGGTGACTTGCCACTTCGCTTCAGACCGAGGCCGTCTTCGCTTTGCACAGCATCGTGCGGTGAAACCAACCGCAGCAGCAAACTGCCAGAACCAGCGCGGCGTGAACTGAAGTCGTGCGTTTATGTGCTCGCTGGCGTGCGGTTCGACTGCAACGACAGTCTCTCGACTTCATTCATGCCTCGTGCAAGTACATGTCGTTGTGATCCCCCCTTCTGGATAGGAAAGCTGGATGGCTGAAGTCTTCAAGATCAAAAGCAAAGGAGTCGTCACCAAAGTGGCTTCTGATCTTCGCTCCCAGCCGAGCTTCAACGAGTTACCGGTACACGCGTGAATGCATTACATTGCCACCCCAAACCGCCAACCGTCAGCAACGCGAAATTGCAATTCTTTCGCGAAACTTCTTCAAAACAGATTCAGCATTACTGTGTATCCAAAATCACATTTGTAAAACTCGATATGTAGTAATCCTTCGGAAACTGGCTTGGCAGCGTGGTCAGCGTGTTTGCAGTTCCAAACGTGTTTCATTTGGTTTAAACCCTCCAATATATGGTACACAGCATTTTCAATATGATCTATTCGATTGCGAGTATTCACATCAAAACACCATCCAAGCAAGAAACGTGGCTAGCGAGCAAAGCCTTTATGCTAATAGCAAAACGAGGTTGACGCAACGATCTTTTAGTGGCACTTTTGGCAAATGGATAGGCGCCTATATTGGCCTGTGACACGTGAGAATATGCATTTAAGTACCCTTAGTTTAAGCGTTTTCATTCAGTATTGGAATATGCCAAACAGTACTCGAAACCTCAGGTTTTAGTGTCCGTCTTTTCTCCCACAGATAATCCTCCGATAAATCATATTACGCGATAAATGATCGGTCCCATCGATACTCATCGGTTGATGACATTCAGTTCTGCACACAATCAGACGTGAACCTCTCCAGCAAATAATCTTTCCCCAAAAGTAATACTTGATGTTGTTTTCGAGCGACCGAGAGAATAGGACGGTAGCTATTGGAGACGAAGGCGAAATCCAGATGACGCCTGCAGGGATGCTGCAGAGAGGGGACAGCAAACGTCACGTCACCCGAGGCGAGAGGGCACGCACGCCCCTTTGCCAGTCCCTTGGGCCTCACGACTCGAGGCCAGGCCTGTCTGTAGAGAAGGCTCAACGGCAGGATGCGCAAGAGCACGCACCCGTCAATGCGTGTCCGTTCGCTCGCCAGCGCCCTTCCTACAGTATCAATCAATCCTGCAATCTCCATGGCGGTGAGTGGCCGGCCATTTGCGCCTTTGCCCCATCGCCAGTCGGACAGTCCACGACGGCGTATTACTCGACATCCGCCATTGCACACACAGATCGATAGACCATGAAGTTCCCGCTGCCGCGCAACATCTTCCCGCCGGTGGAGCTGCCTCCGGGCGAGGCGAAGGCGCTGGAAGCCTACGCCAATGGCGTCGTGCACGAGACACGCGATTACTACCACGAGTTCCTGACAGAGCGACAGGGTCAGGTGGACACCAGCGAGTGGAAGAAGCTCAAGCAGCACGACCGGTTCGCGCTGTACAAGCAATACGGCGCTGCTGCCGCAGAGCGTCGCAAGATGTCGCGACTACGAGACCCTCAACGCGGCAACGACGTGGTGCCGCTCATGTTGGCTGTCGGAAGCCTCGAAGGCACGGTGGAGGACTGCTTGCTGGGGTTGCGGACGCCTTCGAGTCGCAGTATGCAGCTCAAATCCGCCATCGTCGACGACGGCTACGTGGACTGGGCCGTGCTGAGCCATATGGTGAAGCCCACTCCGTGCGAGCCGTTCCACGAACTGGCTGTGAAATGGGCGGTCAAGGCGCATCCGTTCCTGGTTGGTGCCGTTATGCGGGTTCGGGACATCGTGTTCCTCGAGACAACAGGCCTCACGACAATCACAGGTCCGGACGGAGAGAAGCAGCCGCTGGGGTACCACCTCAAGCACTCCATTGACCTGCCGGAAGTGCGCGAACTCAGCGAATTCAACATCGTGCGGGCCAAACTGTCGTTCTGCTATCTGTATCGCCAGCGCTCTGAGCGAGTGGTCGACGTCTTCCTACGTGGCTTCGTCTGTGCCAAAGGCGAAGCACCGGAGGCGTTTGTGGTGTCGACCGTCACGGAGATCGTCATGTCCATCCCGAAGAACCTCGAATGCGCACAGATGTACAAGCTCGGACACCTGGTGAAGACAGCGACTCCACCAGTGGTCTGTCCGAAAGCGACCTCGACTACTGAAGCCCCTGCGGCTTGTACGATATGCACAAAGGTCGTGAAGCCGGCGCCACCCGCTGACATCCACAAGATCTGCTGCGTGTGCTGCTCACGGATATGCTCGAGCTGCCGCGTCGTGCGGAAAATGCTGTCTATCTCGCCCTATGAACCTGGCGTGACTGTGGACAAGATGACCTTCTGCGTGCGTTGTTCACATGCCGCTGCAGCGATGAGTGCCGCCCTCGTTGCCACGCGCTCGGTACGAGATTCAGATGCCGAGTCCTTGCCCGAGCACGAGACCACGCTCTGGGATATTGACGTCGGCAGCTCGCATTCCCATTCGTCGTCTGCTAAGAGCCACAACGCTTCTACAGCTTGAGAATTGAGGCGTTCACTCCAATTAACTGTAACCGCATCGATAGGAATATATGAAAACGTACTTGCTACACCTATCCGATGGACATTATACCATCGCTTGGGATATCTGTTGAGTTTGACGAGCCAACCCATGCATGTATTGACGTCCCAGCAGTTGTCCAGCACCAGCTTGACTGACGTGCCGACAGCTAACCCAGGAGGCGAGTACAGATGGCAGGTGCTTTGTTTCGGGACGGCTGTGGACTCCAGGGAGAACACGGGCGGTCAGATAGAGGGGCTTCCTCTTTATTGTTAGGAGGGCTTTCGACGTTGCGGCCAGAATAGCAGCAACTGCCTGCAGTGACGTGCCAGAGGATCTGAGGACAGATGGCTCCAAAACAGTTTAAGACTTGGAGGATGGCTTGGCCTCCTCACCAGATGGCTCGCTGCTCTGGTTCTTGAGGTTTGCCAGCCCTCTCTGCTCTCAACAAATAATCAAAAGACCCTCCTTCTGTAGGGATCAGGTGCGGCTGAGTAGGTGGTGCTGGCTACGTCTTAACCGCTTTTGTGTGGCGGTCGATCGACGTCAGTTGTTCTTTTGCGGTCTTCCCCCGAGTCAAGTCTTCGATCGTCGAGCGCCAGCACCAATGGTGAAGGGCCGGTTCATCGTGAATCCGTTTACGGAGCTCGTCCTGACTGAGAACGACCATGTGCAGCTTCAAGACCTCGCCAACTCGATCGTCATGACCAACCTCGACAAGTTCAACGCGCACCAGGCTGAGAACCGGAAGCACGTGGACATGCACCGCTGGAAGCTGGTCAAGGAGCGACAGAAGATCAGGATGTACACAGAGCGATCGGGTACCACCACCTCATCAGGGAATGGCCTGACAGGCTCTGGCTTGCCCATGCTGTGGTGTGTCGGCACGATGGAAGGCCACCTCGACGACTTGATGTACGGCGTCGTCAGTCCCACGTTGGAGGCCATGCGTATCAAGGCCTCGTACGTCGACGACTTCAGCGGCGCCGCTGTGCTCGACACCGTCGTCCAGCCGTCGCTGGAAGATCCCTTCCAATCGCTGGTTGTGAAATGGATGGAGGTGGATATCCCGCTGGCTTCGACCAGTCTTGTCAAGAACCGAGACTACGTGTACCTGGAAGGCACGGGCTTCGTGCAGTCGGCGCGAGGCGAACGCTTGGGGTATCACGTGATTCACTCTGTCAGCTTCCCGAAGACGCACGACTTGCCCAACCGCATCCGCGGTAACATGTCAGCCGTCGCGTTCTTTCGCCAGATGAGTAATGGCAACACCATGGACATCTTTGGCACGGCGATCATGGACCCGGGAGGCGATATGATCCGCATGCTTGTGGTTCCCAGCATGGCAGGCGCCTTCCTGTCCAGCTTGAAGTACGCCTACTGCGGTCAGATGAAGAAGCTGGCGTGGCTGCTGGAGAAGCGCTATGCCGAGTCCAAGCAGCACGGCGCGCCGAACAAGAAAAGCGTGTGTGTCACTTGCTCGACACCGATCACGGGTCGTCGCCTGGGAGACTTTGGCAAGAGCAACAGCACGTGCAAGTTGTGCTTCGGATTCGTGTGCCACGCTTGCAAGATCGTGCGGAAGCTGAGCTTCGTGGACCCAGATCTGCTGTTATCCCAGCGGAAGGTGACGTTTTGCACCGCGTGCATCAGCGAGGTGACGCGCTTGAGCGCGGTTGACGCAGCTCGGGCTCAGATGCTGTCCGGCACCAAGCACCAAGGAGTCAACTCGGGGATCCAGCGATCCATGTCCTCGGACGGGAACAGCACCGCGTCCAACTATTCGATCTCGGGGTAGAGTATCGGCTGAGAAGCTCGTCTGCGCATTCAGAGAGCCGATTGAGTGGGGACTGATGCCTTTTAGGGAGGTCTATCGATAGCTCGCTCACTCTATATGTCATTGTGAGCGTAAGGGTAATTAATGTAAATGCGTTTGCATCGCTTTGAACGGTTGGCCCATGCATGATGCCGTCGTGGCATCGCAGAGTCGTCACTTCAAGCAGGCAGAGGACCCGTTGGAGCTGCGGAACCGGAACAGGAACTTCAAGCAGTACTGCATGCCGCAAAAGGTTACAAACATCGTGGTTTAACGTTTGATTTAGCCTGAAACACTCCGCTTTGTGGACGACGGTATCGTTATGCAAATCCACACTACTTTGCTCGGGTTGAAACGCAGATGCCGCAGTCACGCTGGTGCTGATGGCCTCGTGCGTACTTCAAACTAAACCGCAGATCGATTTTTCATTGAATGCCATGACATACATCTGGATAGTCTAAGAACTCTTGCAGCAGGTTCCGCATTGGATTTTTGCAAGACATCGATCGCTGAGTCCTCGAGGATTTAGTTGACTGCAACTCACTTTTGCGATTCGCAGTTTCGCTGTATAACTGTTTGCAATCAAGTATCATGTTTTTCGCATGTTCCTGCAATTGCCGTGAAACAAAAACATGATGCTTGCTATATGTAACTGCTGCTCAACTGTAGGTGGCCAGTCATCGTTCCAGTGGAAGACGGCTTGACCCCATCCGCCATCGTCTTATCGGTCCAGAGCCTCGCTTCCGTCCTGCCCGCCCACTGGACACGACAGCCTACCGAGGTGCGTGACATACTGGAACCCTATGAGCCTTCGAACAAGCATGTGCTGGGAGGTGCTGAGACCTGGCTAAGAGTCCGAGGGGCGCCTGGCTCCACATCTTGTGCGTCGATCGCCAGCGGTTCTGTGCAGAGAGTGTCAAACCTGCGTGGGCGGTATTACAGCTTCCCACGAAAGCGGGCTCCCAGTTCCTCCACTCTCTCCCACTGCCTTGCTTCATCCACACAGATGGCGAGTGAGACAGATGCCATACTGGCGTCTTCTCATCATCCGAAGACACCTCGCACGCAGCAGCAGCGGTCGCTGCCGTCCTGGTTACAAAAGGAAGCGTCTGGTGAGCTTGGCGTCACTTGCGAACAACCGACCACCCCGACAATCCGATCCGAAGCGCTCGACAAGCAGGCGGAAGCGACTGTAGAGCGCGATGAAAGGCCGATTTGTCGTCAACCCGTTCCCGACGGTGCCCTTGGCGCCCACAGACGCGGCCCAGCTCAACGAGCTGACCAAATCGCTGGTGCAAGCCAACCTGGAGCGCTACGTCTCGTTCCTCCAGAATGACAAGCGCAAGGTGGACCTGATGCAGTGGAAACTGGTGAAGACCCGCGACACCGCGCGAGTGTACTCGGAGCGACCGGCGGCAGGCACCGACCCACACAGTCAGGAACTCCCGTCGTTGCTGTGCGTGGGAACCGTGGCCGGACAGCTGGAAGACGCGATGTTCGGCGTGGTGAACCCAACGCTGGAGGTGATGCGCATCAAGGCCTCGTACGTCGACGACCTCAGCGGTGCTGCGGTGCTGGCTACGGTCGAGGAGCCGACGTTGGAGGACCCGTTCCACTCGCTTGTGGTGAAGTGGATGGAGCTGGACATCCCGCTGCACACGACGAGCCTCGTGAAGAACCGGGACTACATCTACGCGGAAGCGACGGACATCGTCAAGCTCGCGAGCGGCGAGCGCGTGGGCTACCACTTGCTGCACTCCATCAACTTCCCGCAGACGCATGAACTGCCCAATCGGATCCGTGGCAACCTGTCCATTTGCGGCTTCTTCCGCCAGATCGCAGCCAATGTGATCGAGATCTACGTTACGGGCATCATGGACCCAGCGGGCGATCTCATCCGCCGTCTCGTGATTCCCAACATGGCAGGCGCCTTCCTGTCTACGTTGAAGTACGCTCACTGCGGCCGGATGAAGAAGCTGGCCTGGGTGCTGGAGAAGCACTACAAGGAGTCGAGGATGCTCGGGGCGCCCAACAAGAAGGCCGTGTGCGTGACGTGTCGGACGACGATCACCAGCCGCAAGCTGGGCGACTTCGGCAAGACCGACGCTTCGTGCAAGCTGTGTTTCGGCTTCTTGTGCCACGGGTGCAAGATCCAGAAGAAGATCAGCTTCATCACGCCGGACTTGGACTTGTCCAGGCGGAAGGTCACGTTTTGCACTGCCTGCCTCAGCGAGGTGGACCAGTCTAGCGCAGCGGATGCAGCACGCGCGCAGATCACAGATAACTACCCAACCCAAATGAACCAGTCGTCGGCGACGTCCGAAGCGAGCAGCAGTAGTTAGAATGCAATGCATATAGGACCACAAATTAGATTTAGGAGAAGACCATCGTCACGAAAGCCAAACCTCGATATCAGATATCGCTGAAAAACATGACCATCTGAATTCTAAAAAAATCGGTTATTATAGAAAAAGCAGAATATATTAAATAGTTGAATTGACTTGTATAAATAAAGCTATCGAATATATTGATATTTGTGTCATAATCAGACGTGGATTTGATCTGTAAAACATTCGTTGCGGCAACACGCATACTTCAGCAATCAAGAATGCCCGCAACGCCTTCGATAATACTAGTAATTTATAACCTTTCTAATGCTTTAGATACTTTACATAATATTATAAAACGCGCAGCGAGTTGAATAATAAAAACGGTTACGTTTGGACACCTGTTGCAACCTCGAAATTCTCGCTGATGTCTGGAGCAAACTCAGGGGGAAAGGAGTAGGGATTACATTACCTAACAGTAAAGAAAAGAGCTGCTCCATATCACAGGAATTTGGGCAACATACTCCAGAGATTCCGTGCGCAAGCTCATTGCGAACCCGACAAATACACTGTTGCATGCACCAATTAAGCCATACCGCCAAGCCTTCTGTGATGCAGTTGCATCAAATAGTCGAGGACCACGGTCTCGCGGGTACTATTAATATTATGTTTGCGTGGCACGTAGTGCGTGTAAAGCATGCAGCATGACGA
The DNA here is from genome assembly GCA_001712635.2 of Nothophytophthora sp. Chile5. Lineage (NCBI taxonomy): Eukaryota > Oomycota > Peronosporomycetes > Peronosporales > Peronosporaceae > Nothophytophthora > Nothophytophthora sp. Chile5. The sequence continues at coordinate 41,424 of MBAC02006080.1, forward strand.
GGGTCGATAGTTTTAGAGGAGCCGCATGCAATAGTTTCGACGTATGCAAATCCAAGCCAGAAAACGATATGCAGGTGTAGCAAAGAAAACCACGGACGTGCAGAAGAGCCACGCGTTGCGGAGCCACAGTGTGTGGTTTGACAGAGACGAAATGTAGTGCATGAATGCACACCCACATTGAGCATGTATGCCACCAGGGTTACGTTAGTTGTTGCAAATACTTCGTAAAACGAGCAAGCACAGCGACACGGGAGAAGACCGATCGATGCAGCCATTTGTCAGCGAAGGAAGCATACTTGTTGAATTTCTATTATCCATGCGGTGGATGGCGACTTCACGGAGTCAACTTTCTGGCACGCTGTGTAAACATTATATTATTTAGCAAATGGCAGAGCATTCTTGAAATATATTATACAGCATTAATAGTTGTACAAACATATGCTGATAGGTATTTGTAATCTTTCCGATAAACATTTCTTACAAGTACGATATCACGGGATAACCATAATTGTTTTGTACAAAAGTAAAGGATCTCATTCTGTTGCCACTGGAATTGGCCTGCCAAAAATAACAGTATTTACTGAACTTATATCGTTGAAGTGAAACTTCAAAGATATAGTTCAGTTGATAGTATACAACCCTGCATCGAGATGAGAATTGTATTTACATGTACTTCCACTTGACGCTCTGTTTACAGCCCTTCTGGAATGTGCTTTGCTCATAGGTCTTGTGCGCGCACAAGTTGTGAGCGCCATCGCGCACCTACCGTGACGTCAATAGTAACTGGGAGATCTTCCACCAAAAACTCCCTGGCAAGTATACGAAAGAACACCATTCTGACGTTGAATGTTCCTGCGCTGAAACCTTTGCCAGTCGCAATCTTGCCATTGCTGCACTCTAGGATGCATCCTGCAGGTATACCGCGTTATAGTAAACGAGTATGGCATGAGGAAGTGCCATCTGGAGGTTGGTAGTTACTGAAGAAGGCGCCAGCGTTTCCTTGCTGCATTCCGGCCATTTGAGCTCTGGCAAGCTGCGTGTCCAGCTCAAGCCGCTGTGTCGACCAATCAATGCGGATATGATACTGCGGCGCTACCGAGCTTCTGGACATCACCACCGGCACACTGGAAGACTGCGAGCCAGTTCGCTTGAGAGCTTGAAGGTTTTGATTAAATCCAACGAGCGGCGCAGCAAAGGCACGCCGCGGATCGTTGAATTCGGAAAGTGAAAGTAGGGATAAAACCAGCACCACTTCGCAAAACCCGCTAAATAGTATACCTTTCCGATAGATGCTTCGGAGTTGGTTCATTAGTCAGCGCTTTTACGAAGCTCAGTTGTGCACTTACCAATTTAGCAACACCTTCCATATCCGATATTGCAGGAATAAGACGTTCAAGTGAGGAGCAGTATGTTCGATTATCGAATATTTCAGGTTGCGTTGCCCAATTCCTCCAGAACATCGTTGAAAGTAGCAAATCGAACTAACTGTTACGTGAGATTTGCGGTCAGGTTCAGGATTACGAACCTGGGGGACATCGCTGTACTTCCGTATGTTGCTGCGCAACGGCTGTGCTGCATTTGCCATTCGCGTGTCGAATTACCAACGCCATTTCTCTACATGACATCGCTTCACCTGCATCACAGTTTCGTTGATGGCGTTTCCTTTCATCCGCCATGTTTCTTTCAGTTTATCTTGAATTTACTATCGATCCTCGTCTAAGATAACGGCCATATGCTTTTGTAGAGGTGCACATCCACCTTGAAGAAGTCAAATGTCGCTGAAGTTCCATCCCACCTGCCCATTTTGTGCGGCTGGCGACGACGCCGTCAAATGGTTGTCGCGCTGACCAGCGCCAAAGACAAGCTCCGGGATCTCCTCACGCTCCACCCAGCATTGCGTTGCAGTCCCAGCAAGGCGCGCATGTAACGCTGGCGGAACTCCCTCATCGCAGCTCGCGAGTGCCCTGGCTGGCGTGCAAAACACCGGTTCAGTCTACCATCCACCACCAGCCGCTGCGCCTGGATCGCCAACTCTCTCGCCAATCATTTGAGTATTGGCCGACTGCGTGAAAGAAGAGTTCCTGGCTTCGGTGAGCCCGTCGAGTTCAAGTGCAAGATGGGACAAGAGCGCTTCACGTCGAGTCCGTTCGAGGACGTGGCGCTCACCATGGGCGACCGGTCGCAGCTGGAGGCGCTGGCGCAGACCTTCGTGTCGGACAACCTGCGTCAGTATCTGGCGCACTCCACTCTGGGGCTCGACAACGTGGACGACCGTCGCTGGAAGGTTGTCAAGAGTAAGGAGGCGCTCCGCGTGTACACGGAGCGGTCGCAGCGCGACATGGCACGCCGGGTTCGCAAACAGTCGGGGGTCTCCGTCGAAGCGAGTCGCAGTGCTGCCGACATGGAAGATGGCGACTATCTGGCGTCGGAGTTGCCCGTCATGTTCAGTGCCGGGATGCTGGTCGGCAGTCTGGAAGACGTGATGTTCGGCATCGTGAATCCGACGTTGGATGTGATGCGAATCAAGGCTTCGTACGTGGACGACGTGAGCGGCGCTGCTGTACTGGCCACGATCGTGGAGCCCACGATGGACGACCCGTTCTGCTCGCTGGTGATCAAGTGGATGGAGTTGGATCTCCCGCTTCGTCACAGCGGTCTGGTCAAGAACCGCGACTACGTTTACATGGAGGCGACGGGGATGGTGCAGCTTGGTGAGGGCGGCGATCGCATCGGCTACCACTTGCAGCACTCGGTTCACTTCCCTCAGACTGTGGACCGACCGCGGAAGATCCGTGGCCGCATGTCCACGTGTGGGTTCTTCCGCCAAGTTGGGCCCAGCATGGTGGAGCACTATTCCACGGGTACGATCGACCCGGGCGGTGCCATCCCTCGCTCTCTGCTAGTGCGAACGACGGCTACGCACATGCTGGCACCACTACGCTACGCCTACTGCGGGCAAATGAAGAAGTTGACGTGGATGCTGCAGCAGAAGCACGAGGAGCGGCGGCTCGGAAGCGGTGGCTGTCGTCGGAAACAGCCCGATACGGTGTGCGTGACCTGCCAAATGAAGGCGGGGAGTCTGTTCCGCACCAAGTGCCGCGTGTGCCTGGGTTCCATGTGCCTGTCCTGCTCCATCAAAAAGCGGCTGAGTTTCTTAGCGCCCGACAATTCGTTGGTGCGGCGGAAGGTGGGCGTGTGCACCTCGTGCATCGTGGAGGGTCTCCATGCCAGCGCTGCCTCGGCCGCCCGCGACCAGCTCTTCGGCCCGTCAACATACAGCGCCTTCGCCACGTCCTCGCTGTCAGAGACGAGCTCCGACTTCTCGCACTCGGCTTCAGGCCGTAGCCACAAAACGGCAGCATAGGTGCGAAGCGCACGACGGCACACCACACCCTGGACGATATAAAGCGTCGGTTCTTTAGTGCCGAGGCTGCGGTATAAGAACATGTATGATTATAAAAGAATGCTTTGGAGACCCTGCTAATTCGCAGCAGCGTCGCAGTCAGTCAGCGCTGGATCACAGAAAGCATCCGCGGCCTTTCGCGTGACAAGTCCCCGTTGCACTTCGACCCGAATGACGACTGGCACGCGTGCGAGGGATCATCCGCTGCCAGTCAAAAGAGAGTGATGATGTCAGCAAGCGCGACCTGCCTGTTGTCTGCGCTGAACCGTCAAAAGAACTCCCTCCTGGCGACCAACCCACGGCAGGAAAGACGTGGCGCCGGAGCGTGCAGGGAACGCGCGGCATTGTCCTCATGCATGAGAACTTCTAAGAAGTCGAGCTCGAGATATGCAAAGTGCAAGCTTATTTTGGTGAAGTGAGACCGTGGAAAACTATTGCAGAAGACCCTTTCCGTTGCGACAACACGAATAAATGAGCCTGCGTTGCATGATGCAGCTGCCGCCGGTTTGCAAGTTGAAGCTGTAGCACCAGGACAGCTACGCCAAGACGGTTCAGTTCTTTCCCTGGTCGCTTCATTAGCTTCAGCACCATGCGTAATCCAGCTCAATTTGAGAGGTGCGTTCACCAAGCGCGCAATTTGCGCAGACATCAAACGCATTCCGTTATTTCGAGTCTCCACCAAACAGTGACGGGGCAATGTTCATTCATGACTCCCTGACTCGCATGCGTTCAATGAACATCAGCGGAGTGGGGAGGAAGCCAGGCGGGATGCTCACATTTGCTGTTTCTCGGTTATCCGGAATGTTGAAACAATCCGAACGGCGCACACGCACCACCGATCAGAAGGAGTCGAGCGCGCCAGGCCACCAATCGATTTCCAACGCCGAGTATCGGCCATTTTGATGGATGCGTGCGGGTCGGACGAGGAGAGGGGCGGCCGCATCACTGAATACTTAGGAGGTGTACCGCCACTGCAGTTGCTACTGTATTGCCACAGGTGCACCGTTGGGCAACGCTAGTAATCAGCGAAAGCAAAATTCAGGTTTGAGGAACCATTCTATTTTGTGAATTCGCCAGGAAAAGATTTACCAGTCTTCAATCAGTTGCCTCAGACAGAAGATGGTATTTATAAAATAAGTTTTTCTTCTAATATATGTTTATGATATGTTATGTTACTATATTTATTTTATATTCACCGCTTCAGGACTTTTATTTTTTTAAATGCAAAATTATAAGAACTATGAAACTACTAAAGTCGGTAGGAAAAATTCCAAGCTGTGATATGGTTTATATAAACAGTCCAGAAACCATGTTGCAGGCTTCTAGCGCTGCGCCTTCAACTTGCATGAAGACTCGCGTGTGTTTTATATTTTCCATTTCAACAACAACGGTAACGTTATCGCCAACTTGAATTTCGAGGACGTGCGGATTAGCTTCGCCACCTCCAGCAACTTGAAAGGCAAACCTACGCTGTGCGCTGAAGCTGCCAGCACACGATCCGATCGGCTTGAGCACCACCTTCTCGGGCGGGTGCGCTGTCGACAGCACGGACTCGACTATGAACGGGGTCCCAGCATCGAACAGCCAAGGGGAAATCCTTCCACCTCAGTATTCAAACTTCGACGCGCCAAGTGTTAGGTCCGATTCGCATGGACATGCATACGTTGAAGCTGACCAAAACACTCGGGGCTCCCCTTCCAATCAGAGGCCGTCTTCCGCTCCAGCCAACTCTACTGTCAGGTCACCAACAGCGAACAAACTGACGAAGCGTCTCCAGGAACTTGATGCAAGGTGCAACTACCGCTCCCCACGGCCTTGCATGTCGAATTGCGAAGGCCAGAGGTTACCCAGGTCTTCGTGGCCAAGTGATAGCGCCAGCTGGCTCGAGGCCATCACGACGTGTGTGTGAGGGCGGTATGGTTGGAGAGTAGCGAGGGGTTCGGAAAGGGCAGTCTCTCGCCGATGGACGTCCTTCGGCAGCCGTGAGTGACCCAAACAGGCGGCAAACACTTCTCCATGAAGGTACCAGCAACTACCGTACCTTCAAGCTCAATGCACGACGTTGCTGGAGGGATGGGAAGCACGACATGCGCCGATGGCGACAGCCTTCAGTTGCCAATTTGCATCGGTAAGGAGAAAGTGACAGGATCAGCGCAACGGACAGCTAAGCAACAGTTCAATGGGGAAAGACCGCTTCGCCGTCAACCCGTTCCCGGACCTGCATGTGTCCGAGGAGGAGCGTCAACAACTGCTGGACCTCGTGAACGGGTACGTGGAGGATTACTTCCACAAGTACGAGCAGTTCGTGGTCACGGAGAAGCACAAGGTGGACGAGTGTCGCTGGAAGCCTGTGAAGTCCAAGGACGACCTGCATGTGTACACCGAGCGTCCTCGCAAGGAGCTGGAACGAGTGGGTTTGGCACCCAGCAATGCTCTGAGTGCAACCAAGACCATGAGCCCCATCCCGGCGGTCGAGAAAGAGCTCCCAGTGATGCTGAGCGTCGGCACCTTCGTGGGCCAGATGGACGACCTCATGTTTGGTGTGGTGAACCCGACGCTGGACGTGATGCGCATCAAGGCTTCATACGTTCACGACCTCGACAGTGCGGCTGTGTTGTGTCCAGTCGTGGAGCCCAGCGAAGAGGAGCCGTTCCGGTCACTTGTCATCAAGTGGATGACCATCGACGTGCCGCTGCAGTCCACGAATCTGGTCAAGAGCCGCGATTACGTGTACATCGAGGCGACTGGCATCCTCTACTTCGCCAATGGCGACCGTGTCGGGTATCACCTGCTGCACTCCATTGACTTCCCACAGACCAAGCCACTACCCAACAAGATCCGCGGCAATCTGTCGATCTTCGGCTTCTTCCGGCAAGTCAACCACAACGTCATCGACAACTACGCGTCCGGAACGGTGGATCCTGGCGGTGAGATCATGCGCTTCCTGTTGATCCCAGCGGCGGCCGGAGCGCTGCTTTCAGCGACGAACTACGTCTATTGTGGTCAGATGAAGAAGCTGTCGTGGATGCTGCAACGTCGACACTCCGCCATGGCTCGGCAAGGCCAGTTGCGGCGTACTGACGTGTGCGTGACGTGCGCGAAGAAGACGTCGGCTGGCAGCATGGGGAACTTTGGCAAGAGCACCTGCAAGCTCTGCTACGGCTGCGTGTGTTACTCCTGCAAGATCCGCAAGCGCATCAGTTTCATGACACCGGACGGCCAGTTGCTGCAACGCAAGATCACGTTCTGCGCCATGTGCGTGAGTGAAGCCACCAAGTGCAACGCGCAGGACTCCGCGAGAGATCAGGCCGTGGGGTACGAGGCCTACAACGCCTTCCACACATCCTCGCAATCCGACACCACGTCCGAGGCCTCGTTCTATGGATAACGGTGCTATTGGCGCAGAGAAACGGTGGAGAGGCGCTTGGTGTAGTTCTCAGTAGAAGTCGTAGCGGCCCCGTTTTGGGTTGCAATTAGCGTAGGAAAGCCATAACATGTCCAAGAGAAGTTGCGTAGCTTGCGATGATTTACTCGGTCAGCTCGGTCTGCTGCAGGACTCTCCTCTCTTCCACTTCTGGCAGGTCATCAACGACTGACAACAGCTCAAACGGTGCGGTTGGAAGGCAGGCACGGGGATGCTGGACAACTGAGCACAGCACTGCAGTCGTATCGCTCGGAAACAACAAAAACACGCTGTCATGCCTGTGCTACGTGTGCATGTAGTGCAGCACTCGCGTCGCACAGGCGCTCGGAGCTGCAATGCACCTGTCGACATTGCAGGATTATTGACGTCACCTGCTCCGGTGCAGTCCTCCCACCCGCCGCTTTGAGGGGTGGTGCCCGACCAGCGGCCAAGCGGCCGACCGACTCGCTGAAAGACGCAACGGCCAGCTGCGTCGATTGCTCGTGACGCCCATCTGGCGGCTGCGTCAGTGGCAACGTTTGATCGCTCACAGTTGTCGCGGTGAGGTACTTGCGACGGCTGCTTCGGAGATCCCACGGTCTCCGATGATGCGTGCCTGAAATCGGAGATAAGTTTACGACTTGGAGTCCTAGCATAACGTGCCGGGTCTGCCCATCAATCCAGAGAAGAGGCCCAGGGTTGCCAGCCTTCCTGTCGCCACAACTCTTGAAGAGGTAGCTACCGCAAATGCTCGGGGAAAGAGCGTACATGTTCGAAGTGCCTCAACGTCGTGGAGTCACCGTATGGCGTCCAACTCAGCGCGCACCTAAACGGCGGCAGACTCGAGTGAGCAACAGCAGCCGATCTGTTAACTAAATACTAGAGTCGAAGAGCAGGCAACACCCGGGCAGCACAGGACCTGTGCCTCTTCACTCTCTCCAACTGACTTGAACAGATGCCCAACAGCATCTGAGCCGGCTTCAATCCCCGCAGATCCCTCGTGCAATGTCTGAGTCGCTCCTACCGTTCGGACGGCGCTGTGCCGCTTACAATCGAACTGGAGCTGTGTGCCATGGAGAAGGAGCGCTTCGAATTCAACCCTTTCCCGGGTCTCGTGCTGTCCGAGGCGGATAAAGGCGCACTGCGTGAAGTCGCCAACGGAATCATCGAAGAGAACTTCCACAAGTACGAGGACTTCGTGGTGAACGACAAGCACAAGGTGGACGAGCATCGCTGGAAACACGTCAAGTCGCGAGAGGACTTGCACATCTACACGGAGCGCTCCAGCCCACGCCCAAGCCACGAGGTACTGCTCGCGAGCTCCCCAGCGCCGCCAACGTTGCCCGTGATGCTCAGCGTCGGCACCTTCGTGGGCCAGATGGACGACCTCATGTTCGGCGTCGTGAACCCGACGCTGGATGTGATGCGGATCAAAGCCTCGTACGTCCACGACCTCGACAGTGCGGCTGTGTTGACCCCGATCATCGAGCCGACAATAGACGAGCCGTTCCAGTCCCTCATCATCAAATGGATGGAGATTGATCTGCCGCTACGCTCCACGCACCTGGTCAAGAACCGCGACTACGTGTACATGGAGGCCACTGGCATCGTCCACTTCGCCAATGGCGACCGCGTGGGCTACCACATGCTCCATTCGGTCGACTTCCCGCAGACCCACGCTCTTCCCAAGAAGATCCGCGGCCACTTGTCCATCTGCGGCTTCTTCCGGCAGATCGCGCCCAACGTGATCGACAATTACTCCGGCGGGACCGTGGACCCGGGCGGCGAGATCATGAACTTCCTGCTGATCCCAGCAGCAGCCGGCGCCCTGCTCTCGGCCACGAACTACGTGTACTGTGGCCAGATGAAGAAGATCTCGTGGATGCTGCAACGCCGGCACTCGGCAGCTCGCTCCCGTCAGAATAGCGCCGCCTTGAACCGGGCGGGAGTGTGTGTGACCTGCGCCAAGAAGTTGTCAACGGGGTCGCTGGGTACTCTCGGCAAGGGCAAATGCAAACTCTGTTTCGGGAGCGTGTGCTACTCGTGCAAGATCCGCAAGCGCATCAGCTTCATGTCACCCGACGGCCAATTGCTGCAACGCAAGATCTCGTTCTGTGCCATGTGTGTGAGTGAGTCCACCAAGTGCAACGCCCAGGACGCCGCACGCGACCAAGCCGTAGGATATGGTGCCTACGAAGCACTGACCTCGTCATCTGATACGACTTCGGAAATGTCGGGATACCGCGAGTGAAGGGAGCGTCCTGCTCCCCCACATTCATGTCGAAGTCACTACACGTCGATAAACGGACGCGGAGCCTGCGTGACCTCACATAAGCTTCGAGTACTACACGTAGTATTTGTGGGGAAGCTCAGCTTTGTTAGACCGTTCGGCGGCTCTAGCCGATGTCCACCACACATAAACTAGCATCCACCCGTATCCTACGTAGACCTCGCTTGCGTCTCACGGCCTCCCGACACATCGGAGAGCGAGTCTGACATTGACGAGGACGTGTCCAGTGACGGGTTGTGAAGTGTCTTGGTGGCGTCGTAGCCCTTGGCCATGTCACGTGCGACGTCCAGTGCATCCAATTGGGCGGCCTCGCTCACACACACGACACAGAACGAGATCTTGGGTTGCATCATCTTCCCATCCGGTCCTATCACACTGATACGCTTGCGAACTTTGCAGGAGAGACACACGCCTCCATGACAGATCTTGCAAGTGCTCCGACCGATACTTCCCATGGTGCCCGTGGTCGTACTCTTGGTGCAGCTCACGCACATGTCCGCACGACGAGCTTGTCTGGCGCTCTGAGACTGGCGACGCTGCAGCATCCACGCCAGCTTCATCATCTGGCCGCAGTACTCGTAGTTCGTGGACGAGAGCAGACACTCGGCAGCGATCGGCAGCATCAAGAAGCGCGGGAGCTCGCCGCCAGGCTCCAGCGTACTGAATGAGTGGTTGTCAATCAGGCTCTCGCTGAGTTGCCGGAACATACAGCAGATGGACAGGTTGCCTCGCACCACGCTGGGCAACGGATGCGTCTGCGGGAAGTCGATCGAGTGCATGAGGTGGTAGCCCACGCGCTCGCCGTTCTTGAAGTGCAGGATGCCCGTGGCCTCGACGTACACGAAGTCGCGGTTCTTGATCAGCTTCGTGGACTCCAGCGGCAGGTCGCGCTGCATCCACTTGACGACCACCGACAGGAACGGGTCTTCCACGGTCGGCTCGATGATAGGAGCCAGCACGGCAGCGTCGTTCACGTCGTGCACGTACGAGGCCTTCATGCGCATGACGTCCAGCGTCGGGTTCATCACGCCCAGCATAAGGTCGTCCATCTTGCCGTTGAAGGTGCCCACGCTGAGCATCACGGGCAAATCCGAGTCCGTGCTCTGTTCCGCTCGACTCTTCTTGCGTCCCCTCGGTTGCTCGGCGTCCTCACGACGGACGTAGATGTTCAGATCGTCCCGCGTCTTGACGTGCTTCCAGCGCATCAAGTCCACCGTTCGCGCGTCGAGGGCCACATAGTTCTCGTACTTGACGAAGTTCTGCTGGATGAGCGTGTGCACCAGATCCAGCACCAGCACGCGGTCGTCCTCCGAGAGCTCGAGGCTCGGGAACGGGTTCGTCTGGAAGCGCTCCTTCCCCATGGATCTGTGTGGCACGCGCCGCTTTGACTGACTGGCCGCCTCGAGGGTTCTTTCTGGAGTGACAGGCTAGGAAGCGAGGGAAGACGCATGCGCAGGTATCCATCCGCAGGTGTGTCATCTGACCTCGGGAGTTGCATCGGAGATGGCGTGACTTGTGTGTGGCAGCTAAACCTGTCAAACAAGTTACGATCGCAATTTTATATGTTCGCTATAAAATATGAATACTTATACATTTTAGAGAAAGAGATCAGAGCCAAGCATTGATAGCATATGTTGGGTACGGAAATGGTTGTGACAGGATATTATGTACAGCAGGGATTTTATCGGATACGGCATCTGTTTTTCGGTGTGGGATAAGATCGGACCAAAAGTGAACTGTCCAAAAGAACGAGGACAACTCTCTGTTACTTGAGACCAGATACTTGGGTACATGTACCGATTTACCGTACCCACCAAAATGACAACCGATGATTCTACCGGTACTTTCTTATTTTCGTGTTTGTGATCAAATTTAGCAAGACGTACGAATATAACAGCAGCTCGCCATCCTGGATTTCGAGGAGGGCCCTTCTTCCTTGAGCCACTTGGCGCTATTGATACGATGGAGCCGTCCACGCCGCTGCTGCTCGTGACGCTACTCTTCCGGGAGAAGACTGGGTTCGCGTCGTTGCCGCATGTGGTCGCCACCACCTCGGCTTTCCTGGACACCTCGGTGGAGCTGCCGTTGGCCAAAGCCTGCAAGTTTGGGTCTCTCGCGCTGCTGGACCGCATCTGGGAGAGCAGTAGACAGTTCATGACTGCAGACGGCCAACTTGAAGTTTCGCTTTGGTGTGTACGGAAGCTGCTGTACATGAACCCGCACTACAAGCGGTTCCAATTCACGCAGTCTCTGTTGGAAGCGGTTCGGCGCCAGGATATGCGTATGATACGGTGGCTCTTCGCACATTTCCCCGGCTGCTTGGTCGGACAGAGTGTGGTCGAGGCAGCTGTGTCGGCCGGTTCACTGGAGGTGTTGCGCTTCTTTCAAGAAAATGAGAGGCACGATGACGCCGAGGGTGCGGATGAAGTTTCAGTGGACCAAGGGCATGTGGTTCAGTGGGGTCACAACGACGTGGTGCAAGCTGCTAGACACGGCCACAGCGAAGTTGTGATGTGGTTGCTCGAGCACACAAACTACTTCCATTGATATATGCACAATACCGTGAAGGCTGCAGTGGGCAGTGGAGACATAGTGCTGGTGGAGTGGCTACTGGACCACAATGGCACTGTGGGAGTGGATCCACGTCCTGAGAGAGGAGTCCATGATGCTGCCACCAACGATCACGTTGCAATGTTGCAATGGCTGGCTGACGGTGGCTACTACAATCAGATAGATGGAGTGCTGGTCAAGGCAGCCGAGAAGGAAGTTGTGCGCTGGATAATTGATCGTGATTGGGCTAATGAGGAGGAAGACCGTGACATTGACAGTGATGGAAATGCGTACGGCGGTGCGTCCTATGGTGAGTACAGTGAGCGTCCAGCTCACATTACCGATGTGGGTGGTGAAGCCAACTTTGCCATTCACGCTGCTGCTGCCAACGGGCATCTGGAGGTCGCGAAGTATCTTCGCGCTCGCGTCGACACGCCGCTGAATCGTCGTGATCGAACGAAACACGAGCAAGGACTACACAAGATGCGTGCGAGTTTTCCAAGCGAGTGCAACAAGCAGGGAAAACAGTTTTTCCGAAAAGAAGGAAGGCCAGCTACAGACGACATTCCGACGACCCCCCGACGGTTTGTTCTTGTCTTAGCATGCAGTGAGCAGTTCAGTTGGCGACGGCAAACAGCGCGAGGCAAGCAAGCGTCTGGCGCCAGCGACGCTGGCAACCCCGCCAGAACGTTGTCACTTGAGCTGAGGCTCTGTCACCTGAGCGGAGGCTCTCGCTGCCTCCGCAGGCCAGGTCGACGTACGTGGCGGGGTGCTGCTTCGATCCAGCCATCGGGATCAGGGTGGGTCTGTCACCACAGACGCTGGAGATTTTTACCCACCCACCATCCCAGGGGGCGAGGCTCACGGAGCTTTGCTTTGCCAAGCCCCTCAAGCCTATGGTCCTAAGCCAAATGAACTGCTCTTTATCCCCTCTGGCCTGCATGGTATATGATAGAAAAATATAAGTAGATTAGTAAATAGGTTTTGCTGATTTCATGGCTAGCTGCCACCTCTCTTCACCCTTTAGAGCACATAAATGCAATGAAGACGTTGGAATCATGAGGTTCTTTGGATCGTGTAAATGCAATGAAGAGTCTCGATTGATGACCTGCTTTCGTCAAATCCGCTTCATCGCCACGCCAATTCGGTCGCTTCAGTGACGGCCTCGCACAGTCTATCCGAGCACGTATAGTAATAGTATACAAAGTATAATACGTGTATTAACTTTAATACATTATTTCAGGAAATGGCCTGGAAGGATGACTACCATTCGGATTGTGCCACTAATGTATGTTCGCATTTCGTAATTTCGGTATCCGTACATAAAAAAGCTCGAGATTCGTAATTACGAATTGGTGTGTGATTCGTAATTACGAATTCTTAACGATGAAGGCGCACATCACAACCGTTTCTGCCGCCAAACGATGGAGCTGCCTCGGCCACCAATGCTGTTGGTCGCCACGCTGCTCTTCAGGAAGCAGGCCGGGTTCGGCTCGCTGCCGCACGTGGTTGCCGCAGTCTCGGCCTTCCTGGACAGCTCGGAGGAGATGCCGCTGGCCAAAGCCTGCACTTTCGGATCGCTCGCGCTGCTGGACCGCATCTGGGAGAGCAGACGCCGTTTCGCATCGGGAAACGCCGAGGTGGGCGCTTCATCCTGGTGTATGCGCAGTCTACTCGCCACAGACCAGCGCTACCAACGGTTCCAATTCACCCGTTCACTGTTGGAAGCGGTTCGGCGCCAAGACCTGTCCATTGTGCGCTGGCTCTTCGCGCACTTTCCTGACTTCTTGGTCAGGCGAGAGGTGGTCGAAGAAGCGGCGGCCGCCGGCTCATTGGAGATCTTGCGCTTCTTTGGTGAGAATGGCAGCAGTGAGTTCTATGATGGAGAAGAGGAGGACGACGATATTTCGATGACCGAGGGCCGTACGATCCAATGGGGTGGTGACGACACGACTCAAGCTGCCAGACACGGTCACCGCGAGGTTGCGATGTGGTTACAGCAGCATACTCACGCGCTTGAGAGGTGGGAACACGCTGTTATGTTCGCTGCAGTAGCCAATGGAGACGTGCTGCTAGTGGAGTGGTTGCTGAAACGCAACCCCCCTTGGGGTAAACGTCGTCTGCGCCCCCAGAAGGGCATCCATGAAGCTGCTGCCAACGGCCATGCCCACATGTTGCAGTGGTTGGTCGATCGCCGCTACGGGGATATAGTAGCTGGACTACTGGTGAAGGCAGCGGAGAAGGGCCAGCTGGATGTTGTGCGCTGGGTCATTGACCGCAATCGGACTCTAACGGAAACTGCCAGCGACGATGAAGCCTTCATGGCCGATCTAGGCGCGGAAGCTATTCTCTCTATCCATTTTGCTGCCATCAACGGCCATCTGGAGGTCGCGAAGTATCTCCGCGTGTGTGTTCCCACGCCGTTGAATAGACGTCAGCGAACGCAGCAAGAGGAGCGCGTGATCAAAAAGCGGGAGGAATTAGCCATGATGTTTAAGCGGGACGCTCAAGCGGAGATCGTATCGAGTAAGACGATGGTGCAGGCTGCGGCAAACGGATTTCTCCACGTCGTCAAGTGGCTCTACGAGCAGTTTGGCGCTGATCCTGAAATCGACCTCTTTGACTGTGAGCTAAGTCAAAGTATGGGGCGTCAGAAGGACACCAGCGCGATGAATGCAGCGGCTAGAAACGGTCATTTGGAGGTAGTGCGCTATCTCCATGAACTGGGAGCGACAATCAAGAGGGATAACCTGGGGAAGCGCAAGCGAGAGGAAACTGTGGAAGACGTCGGCTATAGCGCCGGGCTCGGCCAGCCAGATGCAGACGACAACACAATGGATCGTCAGCCAGACAGACCAAAGACCATCCCGTCGTGTTCGCGAGTGGCTATGGATGGTGCAGCCGCGAACAATCACTCGGACGTCGTCGAGTGGCTGCATAACAACCGGACCGAGGGCTGTTCGTCGGACGCCATGGACCTCGCGGCTAGCAACAGCCATCTGGAAATGGTGCAGTGGCTGCATCGGAACAGGGCAGAAGGCTGCACGACTGCTGCGATGGACGGCGCGGCCGGTAGCGGGTCTCTCGACCTCGTGGAGTGGCTGCACACGAACCGAACCGAGGGCTGCACGACGGAAGCGATGGACAACGCGGCCCGTATGGGCCACTTGGAGATCGTGAAGTGGTTGCACGAGCACCGGTCGGAAGGCTGTACGACAGCCGCCATGGACGGTGCAGCATGCAGTGGTTCCTTATATGTCGTGAAGTGGCTTCATGCGAATCGAACGGAGGGCTGCACGACAAAGGCGATGGATCTAGCGGCGCGTGGAGGGCATCTCCGAGTGGTGCAGTGGCTCCACGAGAATCGTTCGGAAGGTTGCACTACTGCGGCCATGGACAACGCCTTATTGAATGGCCACTTTGAAACCGTGTTGTCCTTGCACTCGGCCCGACGCGAAGGCTGCACAGAAGAAGCCGTTGTAGGCAACTACACATCCGTCGACGTGGACATCAAAGCGTGGATCTTTGAGAAGTACCCGGCGGTGGAGGCAGCCCTGGATGAAGCAGGAGAGTGACGAAGTTACGATTGATGACCCGTGAGAGCATTTTTGTTTCGCGCATTTGTCGAGTCTGTCTCACGAATATACCGGGTAACGTAGCGTACTGAGACGTAACCAGTGCTTGTTTGAGCTAGAGCTCGCCTTTAGCTGACTTTGGGGTGGCGGAAACTCGTTCACTCACTACTTAACCGCCAAAGGTAAGGAAGAACAGTCCCCTGAGCTGGCCGCTGCGCAACGATAGAGCTACTGCTGGTCGTGCGTCTACTTTCCGGGAGAAGGTCAGGCTCGGGGCGCAGCTCCGCGTGGTCGTCGTGACCTCGGTCTTCCTGGATAGTTCGGTGGAGCTGTCGCTGGACAAAGCTTGCAAGGTCCGGTCACTCGCGCTGTTGGACCGCATCTGGGAGGGCAGCTACCAGTTTGCGAATGCGAACGGCGAGTCTGGAGCGGTCCCATGGTGTGTACGGAAGATGCTGCGCACGAACCAACACTACATGCAATTCCAATTCACAGAGTCGTTGTCTGAAGCGATTCGGCGCCGAAAGCTGCAGATGGTGCAGTGGCTCTTCGCTCACTTCCCCGGCTTCATGGTCTGTCAGCGCGTGGTCGAAGAAGCTGCGGGTGCCGGACTGTTGAAGATATCGCGCTTCTTCCTCGAGAGCGATAGAAGGACGCTAGCTGGCGAAGATGGCGACGGCGATGGCGACGGTACAATCTCGATGACGTGAGAACCAGTGGGGTGACTACACCACCGTGCTAGCTGCTAAACACGGTCACCATGGCGTCGTGATGTGGTTGTTCGAGCACACGGGTGACGTCGGTCACGATATGGATGAAATTGTGGAGGCGGCGGTAGGCAGTGGAAACTTACCGCTTGTGAAGTGACTGCAAGTGCGCAGCCGCATCAACCGGTCGGCGATACGTCCCGAGAGAGGAACCCACGATACTGCTGCCAATGGTCACGTTGCCATGTTGCAATGGATTGCCCGTTACTGCGGTGAAGGTTCAGTACGTTGCGTGCTGGTCAAGGCAGCGGAGAAGGGTGAAATGGACGTTGTGCGCTGGATCATTGAGTCAGACGGGGCTGGGGGTGACAGCGACAACGACAACGACAACGGCAGCAATGACGAGTACGAGCATAGATACAGCTTCGAATACTACCATCGGTACCAGTGTCCTGCACACATAACGAGTCTGGGAGGCGAGGCTAGTTTCGTCATCCACGCTGCTGCTGTCAACGGCCACCTGGAGATCGCAGAATATATTCAAGCTTGTGTCGAAACGCCGTTGAATAGTTGCCAGCGATCGCAACACGAAGAAGGACTGAGCTGCAGAGAGAAGGAGATTTCCGAGTTGCTCGGTCCAACCAATCAAGCCAAGATTATCTCGGGGGAGACGATGCTGCATGCTGTGGTAAAGGGTTTTCTTGGTGTCGTCAAGTGGCTCTACAAGGAGTTCGGTGCCAATCCTGCAATCAACCTTTTGACTATGGGCTACATGAAAAGTGGCAGCGCAAGGAGGACACCATCGCAGCGGCGACCAACGGCCATTTGGAAATAGTGCGGTATCTGCACGAAGCGGGGGAGTCGATCAACGCTGAAAACACAAGGAGACGTGTGAGAGAGAGAGAGGAAACGAGTGAGACGGCTGAGCCGATCGAGCGGTCAAACACACCGATACGGAAAAAGGATTTTGGAATCTACCTGCCGGCGCAACGGAAGGCTAGGAAAAAGAGGACCATCGTGTACGCCAGCAGCAATGGACGGCGCTGCCAGGAACAACCACATGGACGTCGTCCAGTGGCTTCACGGCGATCGTACTGAAGGCTGATCCACGAACGCCATGAACCTCGCGGCAAGCAACGGTCACTTGGAAATGGTGCAGTGGCTGCGTCATAACCTGACAGAAGGCTGCACGACTGCGATGGACGACGCCGCACTGAGATACGAGTTTGACACGGTGTTGTATTTGCATTCGGAACGCTCCGAAGGGTGCACCGAAGTAGCCACGACCGGCACCTTGGAAACGGCGTTCCGGACATTCACGCGTGGATCCTTGAGCACTACCCGCTCTTGCAGACATTAGTGGATGAAGAAGAATAAGAGCGAAGAGGTGCCGTACGTTGTTGCGCGACCTCGTTTCTATCTTGCTCCCAAAAATGCCGGCCACCGCTTCATCCAGCAGAGCAGTGATGCGGGCAGTGCTCAGTGGACACATGGATGTGGTGGCCTTCCTACGCTCTTTTTCAACGTCAGCATAGGCTGCTGGAAGGCTATTACACTGTATGCACAGTGCTTGATAGCTCAACATGTTGCCGTAGACCGTTGAGATTGGCTTGACCTCCACGACACAAAGCAAGCAGATGAAGAGTACCAGTGCTCGTTTTGCAGTCTCAATCCAGCCAATCGTGTTTATGGATGATCATGCTCACACTGGAAGTGGTGCTGTGTAATCAGATCTTGTTGGTGCTTGGAGTTGCCAGGAGTGGAGTGCATGACGCGAGCGGCTCACAATATGCGTTCTTGGGATCCGTGGCCAGCAATCCAGTTGATGGGACGTTGGTCTCCACAATCGTGTCCAAATTGTTGAACAAAATCTAAGGCTGTCGCGCAACTAGACCTGCAGTTCAACAGTTCGGACGCATGTTGACCGACAGTGGGAGGCCGATCCATGGCGACAGAAGTCGGCTGGTCGTTTGTCTTCTTGTTTTACGAATCAAGTTGCACGAGCGCACATTCGGAGTGGCCACCGATTCTAGAAGTTCTAAATTCGAACACAGCGGGAATTGGCTCCACAGAAGTCAGCGACGGCTTTGCAGACTGCAAGTTGCAGCTGACGCAGCCCGCCAGGTGTTGGTGCGACGACTGATTCATCAGGTCGTCGATGCAGCAGGCGGGCGGTCTTTCGGTTTTATTTGAGGTGTAGCATGACGTTTTTGCATGCTGACGCGTTCGAAAAAAGGAGGGCGGGAACAGCACCAGTCCCATGCTTTGCATGCATGTTCACAAGCCGAGGCTTGGCACCTCGACAGTGTCGACAGTCGGCCGAGTGGACATTGCGGAGACGGCAGCTGCTATCTGAACGTGGGATTTCAAGTTGACAGATTGACAAGTTGACGAATCCACTGTCCAACTCAGACTCTTTCCCTCCGGCTTGCGGTCGGGTTGCGACTCTCGAGTCGGTCCCATTGGCCTCGGGAGTGGTAATGATAGGTGAGACCTTGGTCTGATAGATTCGAAGCCAACAGTAACTTCGAGGAGGTTTTATTAATTGAGGCACCGCGTTTTATACGAGAAAGGCGATTCCTTCTAATGCTTTTACAAGGTCTCCTGAAACGCGGCACCTCAAATCAATTCGGGTTTGACTTTTATTTGAGGATTATTTGAGGATTTCTCCTTCAGTCGCCACCGTTACTGCCCTCGGCAGTTCAATAGTCGATCTGATCACGTGAGCAAACACAATATACATGGCATGTTACAGGTTATCGGTATCGACATATTCTTGCGCGCTTTTACGTGTTAGATGCATTAATCATGTTTTTCCTAGTACATCGAATACCACAGTTTATGGATTCGAACAGGTATCAGACTGGTCAGGATGATTATGCACAAAGCGCGCACACACAAGAAGGAACTTGTCCTGCGCCTTTCTGCCGCGCAGATTTGATGCTCCCAAGAGACCTCATTCGCCCGAAGAGGTCCGCCATCCAGCTGGCCTGCAATCAGTCGCGCATTCCCGCTCTCTCTCTCTCTCTCTCTTACCCAGACTCAGTCGCAGGGCGGCCGGTCAGACGTGGCTCGTCGCTCCGCGCTTGCCACTTCGCAATTGCATCCGTCGAGCACGAGGCGGCGAGCTCCTCGGGCCAAGGAGCAGTGACTGGTTCTGCTGCCTTCCTCCTCCTTGCGTCGTTAGCCATCGCTCGTTCAGGATGACCAAGCGCTTCGCTAACCCGTTCCAGCCACTGGAGCTCAACGCCACAGCCGCCGATGAGCTCAGGCGGCTGGCGCGTATGTTCGTCCAAGATCATATCGAGCTGTACGAGCAGTTCCTTGGCGAAGACAGCAGTCGCGTGAATCCAAATCGTTGGAAGCTCGTGACCGAGCAAGGCGCGTGTCGAGCGTACGCTGAGCGGCGCGGTAGCATCGACGACAACTCCGGCTCCAGCGGCGAAGAGATGCCCATTCACAGCGACACGCCGCGATCCGAGCTGCCTACAGTTTTGGTCACGGGCACTGTCCTCGGAGACCTGGACGACGCCATTTACGGCTACATCTGCCCGACGCTGGACCAGATGCGCGTCAAGACGTCGTATGTGCACGACCAGCTCATCGGCGCCCACGTACTGGCCACGATCGTGCCTCCAACGGCCGACGACCCGTTCCGCTCCGTGACCGTCAAGTGGATGGAGAAGGGACAGCGTATGCACGTCCGCGCGGTGGTCAAGAACCGCGATTTCGTGTACATGGAGTCCACGGGCGTCGACTATCTGCGCAATGGAGAGCGGATCGGCTACCAGCTTATCCACTCGGTTCAATTCCACGAGACTCCGCCGCTGGATCGGTACATCCGCGGAAACATGTCCATGTGCGCTTGCTACCGCCAGAAGGATCCGTACTTGACGGAAGTGTTCATCAAGGGCTACTTGAATCCAGCGGGAGGCCTCATGCGCTCCATCGTCCTGCGTTCTGCGGCCGCGGCGTTGCTCTCTGTGGCCAACAACGTATACTGCGCTCAGATGAAGAAACTGGTGTGGACCATCCGGAATCGACGGCTGACGATTAGTGACGAGTCGCTATCCAAAGTTGCAAAGGCTACAGACAAGTGCGTGACGTGTGGCGCTTCCCCCAAGCAGACGATCAAGCTCCTGGGCGGTAAGAAGCGTCGCCGCACCTGCAAAATCTGCTTCCGGTACGTGTGTTCGCCGTGCCGCGAGGTGCGCAAACTGTGCTTCATGCTGCCAGATCATCGACTAGTGGAGCAGGAAGTCGCCTTCTGTGGCCCGTGTCTGGAGGAAGCCACGTCCGCCAAGACACTAGCGGTGGCACGCGACGAAGTCCTCGCTCGAAATGAGCTTTACGAGTGGAACGACGCGTACGCCAGTTCTTCAGGCACCGAGCTGGTGCCGTTGGACGATCTGAACGACCATTGAGCGGTGTTCGCAACGAGTTTCGCCTCCATTTCGGCGATGAGATGCGGAGTGACGGATGATAGGAAAGCATACTATATGGGAGATGTTGTGATAGGTAGTAATTGCATAGAGTAGCAGTGGAATTGAAGCTCCCGGTAACAGCGTTGGTGCTGAATGACGCACGAAGGAATCAAACATGAAGGCAGTACTTATCTCAAGTAAAGGGTGTTGAAGTTTGTAAGTGAAGCCCATCAATGGAGGCGCTTGCAGGCGTTCGTTAATCTTGAAAATGCAAGATATGTTGCGCTGGGATCTTTTTTGGAGCGTCAGTGATTGTGGAAGATGGCTACATTGAGGAAAGCACTCCGACCTGCAAATCCTGGAGGAAGTTTCAGTCCAAAGCGCTGTGTAGATGACGCTGATGTGCGTCCCGGGCAGGCGCGAAGCTGCCGTCTCAACGATGCCGCACCGGAAGGCAGCGTAGTTGGCTACCCACTGTAGTATCTCATACTTTGATTTACGTCGCGTCAGACACGGCGTACAGAAGAAGACCCGCCGCTGCATGAGATGCACACTGACCTTCAGCTTTTTTCTCGATTCAATGCGATCTTCGAGTATGACAACCGACTGCAGCAGTTGAGAGCCCAAGTGAGTCGCCTGTCTGTTGGTCGTTGACACTGTGCGAGTTTCAGCTACTAGTCGTCAGGAGACCAGATCGCGCCTCGCGATGAGTCGAGTTGAAGAGCGGAGACGACTGGGTTGATGTTTGACACATGCGTCGACAGGTACAAGTACCGGTGCACAAGCTAGCCGATTGACTGGGGTGGGAGCATCCAAAAGCTTCGCAACAGCATCGGCACAAGTTCGGAGAGGCCCACCCCTCTCCACGTTCTGAATGCAATACATGAAAGATATTCATCGGATTTGACAATCGACGCCATCGGTTCAACGTGGGGATTGCCTTCAATAAGAGCAGCTATCTCCTTCAACGTCAACGTCGACACTGACTTCCTTCAGTAATCCACGTATCGCGAGAACTAGCGCTAGTGAAAAAAGAATATTTCGAAGGTGCCACTGTGTTATGAGGCTGGGAGGGAAGGAGGGTCCAAGTGCAGGTCTCGCACTGCCGACCTTGAGTTGGGGCAGCCGCCCGGAGCTGATCAGTGGCACGTGCTTCAATGGGGACCGCCCTAGGACCATCAACGTTTTTGGGCGTTCGCGTGGCTCGTGATCAGTATCGAGCCTCGTCCAGCCGACCCTCGACCCACCTACCTGCTCTCCAAACCCTCTGCCTCTCTCTGTTTGCCCCCTTCCCAGCGCTCCGATCTTTGGTGCCAGCACAACGGTCTCACGCGGCGTGGTTGCAGTTGAAACAGCGAAGGGCGGACCAGACTCTTCGGTGTGTGCGACAACGTACGTAGCCAGAAGATCAGCCTAGCAACACGACGTATTGGTCCATATGGCATCGATGATCCCATGACTCATGACATCGAAGGCAGTCTCGTTTGAAGGCGCACAGGAGATGGCTGTCCAGGAAAGCAGACCGAGTGGTATCAGATGATCGACGGGGTGGGGTGTATTGCGCATTGCTCCCGCGGGCAAAACCCGCCCTCGCCCGGTCTCGAGGTCGCATCTCAAACGACGTGGGACTGGCGCCATACTGATATCCAGAGAAGAAGGAAGGACGTGCGCTCACTTCCCACTGAAAGCCAGCCACTTCGGGGATTCGACCTTAGCACAGCACTCACTTTTGAACGTGCCAAGTGAGGCCCAACTCAACTCCACTCAACTGGCAGCTCAGTATGAAGTTCCCATTGCCACCGGAAACGATGCCGAGACTGCACCTGTCGTTGCCGGATCAGGATTTGATCGAGCAATTAGCCACAGCCTTCGTGAGCGAGACTATCGACCAGTACATGGAGCATCTGGACGCCTTCCGCTCTCAACGCCAGCCGCGGATCTCGAAAAAGCGGTGGAAGCAGATCAAGAAGCGTGGCAACATGACCATTTATCAGGACCGCCTTGCCGACCAGAGTGTGAGACAGAAGGCGAGCTTCCGCGATTTGCTAGAGAACCCCCGAGCGTTGGCGAAGACCCATGTGGTCATGGGGCTCGGCCACTGCGAGGGGCTCATGGAGGATGCCGTGTACGGCTCCATCGCACCCACCGAGGAGCTCATGATGATCAAGACCGCGTACTCCTCGGATGGCGTCGTGGATTGTCGCATCCTGGCGCCGATCGCGGTCCCCACGCCCTCAGATCCACTTCGGGAGCTGCAGATCAAGTGGTGTGTGAACGGTTCGGCACCCATGATCGTGTCCAGTCTCGTGCGGAACCGTGACTTCGTGTACGTCGAATCCTCAGGAATCGTGATGACCCATTCGGGTGAACGTATTGGCTTCAACTTCCTGCATTCACTGGAGTTCGAGGGCATTCCGGAGCTGAGTCACCTCGGATTGGTCCGAGCCAATCTGAGTATCTGCAGTCTGTTCCGACAACGAGTGGAAGGCGGTGTGGAGCTCTTCCTCCAGGGCTTCTGTGACCCACTAGGCGACATGGCGGCCAGTGTGGCCATCCTGACCACAGCGGAGGCCATCCTGTCCTATGCGGGGGTCGTCCGTAGTGGCCAGATGAAGAAGCTCAACTGGGTGCTCAGTAAGAACGCTGCCATCGTGTACGCCCAGCAGCCAGAGGTGTGCTGCATGTGCCACAAGAGCCAAGTGGGCAGTCTGTACCCGAAGAAACTCTGCCGGATCTGCAAAGGCCGTGTGTGCCACAAGTGTCGCGAGCCACAACGGTTGAGTTTCGTGGACTTGCGGTCGCGTAAAGTGCGGCAGTACAAACTGTCTTTCTGCACGCGCTGCGTGAATGCAGCAAAACACGCCAGCGCGATGCAGATCGCGCACGATGAGTTGGTCGAAGAGAACCCCATGGGCGCTTACGAGGTGGACCAAGAGTCCATCTCGTCCATGTCTTCCTTCCGTTCTTCAGCCCACTCGGACCTGCGCATGCAGTTCTTCGTCTAGCTGGCATCATGCATGTAGTCATCCTGTAGCAAGTTGTTAATGCCATGTAGACGTAAGGAACTGAGTGCATGAAGACGAAACGTGACGGGCCATCGTTTGTTTGGCGTTCGATTGAAAGTCCGGAAGGCATCAGGCAAGAGCACTCACACGCCATCAGCAAAGCCAGTCAAAACTTGACGCAAATTGAACCAGATTGGATCGCGATCTGGTCCGGGAGTCGGATGGTAGGCAGCAGGACGATTGCTGTATTCGAAACCAGATGGAGCTCGTGTGGCACCTTGAAGTTTTGGAGAGATGTTCAACTGGCCGTCAACCTGAGCGAGAAGATCCGAACCGACGTGAAAGATCATCGACAAGACAGGAATGCTACGTCGCAGCATGCTGATGCAACACACACTTGGCGTGTCCGACTGCTGTCGTTATTTGAGGTACCCTCGATTGAGCGCAATATACCTAAAATATGAAAACGAAACGTGTCTGACCGATTCCACCGACACAAAGGTTGGGCTTCGAGAGCTTCGTCCACGGACAGATTTCAAGTGACGCCTGTACACCAAGCAGCAAGGCGCAATCTCCGCACCTTGGTCGCAAAGGGCCGGTCAGACAGACACCCCCTTCATGACACGATTTCCACTTCGTTTCGCCACGATTTCGTTCGTGTGACGCGGCGAAGATGCGACTAACGATAATACATTGTACCGCGCCAACATAAACGAATGCTTTGACGTCGTTTGGCGATGTGGCTTCTTCCAAGTGGAATACGTTTGTAGCCGCCCACGAACCGGTTTCACGGGATACGACGTCTTGGGTCGTTGCAAGGGAACTTGGAGACCGTACGGATCGATAGAGATCACGGAGCTGCTCAAGTGTATCCATATTGATCGAGATAGCAGTGTTGTGTCGATCAGATGTGGTGATGGCGCTCTCCATCATCGTCACGAGCGGTTCTGTTTCTTCGACGCGGCCTATCCAATGCTGCGCCAGTGTAGCCATCTGACCGGTATCGGTAAATGATTGATACAAACGTGTGTTTTTCGTAATTGCCTTGTCGAATGTGGCCTATAGGTCAAATAACTGGTTTTAGATCGTCAGGATTTGCAATACTGCGAGTTGATAAGCAAGCCTGAACTGACGCAGCGTCAGGTCATCGAGCAGGCGTGGGATTCTCGAAGTCAGAGGTCTGGACGTCTTGACTCGAGTCTCAAATCGACAAGATGACGGATGGACGCTTCAGCCTGGCAGCAACGCCTCCCAACAGCTTCAGACGGAACCTTGAGGCCCGAGACTCTTGGGCAATCCTTCGCTGGAATCTCGTCGTACTGTACCGTCGTGCCCATGACTCCATCGTTGAGGAGCTGAAGATACGTGTACCGTGGCCTTCTCCCGAACACGGCGTCTTCTTGTGTGACCGACAAGTTTGGCAGTGTCGTGTCGAACTAAACATCAGCTATTCTTATTGACCAGATCTATGTCATCTCAATTTCAAAGAATTTTCCGGATACCAGGATGAATATTCAAATTCTGATGTGAAACAGGAAACGTTTTACAAAAAAAACGATCCTCACTATACATATGTGCATACCTTTCGTCGGTGGCAATAACTGTCAAGCAGCGAAATGGCGGGAAGCAAAGGGAACTCGAGGAACTTCCTCCGAGGAAGACGGAACGGAATGCGCAGTCGGGACGGACGGCACGCTCGTGACATCCTCGTTAGCATCTGGCGCTCGCGTACGAGGCGGATTTGGACCTTTGACCTCAACCACTTTTTAGCGGAGACCTGCCTGCACACACACAAGGTGCTTCCCCACTGCCTTCGTGCTCGTCCTCCTCCGAGAGGAGACCTCTCTTCGTCTTGGACGCGGGACGGGAAGACGCAAGAGGGAGGGACTGCGACTGCGCTCAGGGAGACAGCTCCTCGAAATCCGCAGCCATTTATAGCGTTCAATTCGCTACAGTATCAAAGAGAGTTGGCGACCGAAAGCCACCACCTGGGCATCCAAGCGAGTTATGCGCTTCCCGCTGCCGGCCGACACGTTCCCGCCGCTGTCGCTGTCCTTAGAGGACGAGGACGCGATCAAGGACTTGGCGAACGTCTTCATCGACGAAGCCTTGGCCCAGTACGAGGCTTTCCGGGGACCTCCGCACTTCGGCAGCATTGACGAGACGCGCTGGAAGCTCGTGAAGAAGCGCCGCGACATCACTTCATACTCAGATCGACACATTGGCGACGCCGCCTCCACTCGCGGAGAAGCCTCTCGGAAGTCCGTGGGTTCCATGAGCTTCTCCACGAAACTGCACGGCGTCCTGGCTGTCGGGACCGTGGACGGCTCGTTCAACGACCTCATGTACGGACTTCACCACTGCACCACCGAGCTACTGGCCATTAAGTCGACGTACATGGAGGACAAGATCGTGGACGCCAAAGTGCTGGCTGAGATCCGGAGTCCGTCGCCTGAGGAACCCATTCGCGGGCTGCATCTCAAGTGGAGCGTGTCCGAGTTTGCTCCCATGTTGCTTCGCAAAGTGGTACGGCCGAGGGACTTCGTGTACCTTGAGGCCATCGGCATCCTCGAGAACACGGAGTCGGGCGAGCGGATCGGGTACAACCTGCTGCATTCGCTGCAAATCCCTGGCATCCGCGAGCTGCCTGACTATCAGATCGTGCGTGGGAACTTCTCCATCTGTGGACTGTTCCGTCAGAAAGCTCCGGGGATGGTGGAGATCTACATGCAAGGCTTCGTGGATTCGCTAGGCGATATCCACCAGAGTGTGGCCATCCCGGGCACTGCCGAAGCGCTCATGTCCTACCGCAAAGGCGTGTATTGCGGCCAGATGAAGAAGCTCAATTGGCTCGTGAAGACCAAGAAGTCGGTGATGGTGGACCGCGCCAGCGGTGTATGCTCTGTTTGTCTTAGCACCGTGAAGAAAGGCTCGTCCGCCGCTCACTCGTGCCAGGTATGCATGAATCGCGTGTGTTCGTCGTGCAGCGTGACCCACCGCCTGGCGTTCCTACAGTCGGTCACACGCCGCGTAGTGCGTCGAAGCCTCGTGTTCTGCGCTCGTTGCGTGGGCGTAGCCATGCACGCCGACGCATTGGAGATCGCGTCGGAGGAGCTGCGACGACAGAACCCCTTCGAGAACTACGAGCTGTCCTCTAGTGATAGCGGCACTCCGGCCTCGCCGTCGAACTCGGTGCTACCTGACATCCAACAAGAGTTCTTCGGCTAACCTAGGAAGTAGATGGCTCGACCTGCCCAAAAGCCAAAGGGCTAGTGCACGTGTACTTCGAAGTATTAATACGTGCACATGTAGTTAGTAAAGCCAAGCAAATGAAGCGTTATGCATGTTCGTTCACTGAGAAGGGCCCGGCCAATTTATCGCGGCAGGTCATTCGTAACGCCGCAGGTCGAGGTGAACTCAAACAGGAAGAGTGTCTGACCTGTGACTGTCTCCCCTTGAGGGGGCCCTTCCTGTTCACTTGCGTGCGGCTCGCGGTACTTGGACGAAGGGCATGAGGCGGTCGGTTACACTGAGGCCTCAACCCAAAATCGACCGTCTCAAGGTCGTCTGTAAACTTACCACGGATCTTCCACGTTCAGGTGACACGAGTCGCGAGATGCTCTCCGTGTCTTGGGTTGCAGGTCGACAGCAACTTGATTCTTTTGGGCGTCCGCTGACATCACCTTCAAGGTGCAAGGTGCAGCCTCTGCAAATGAGGCGACTCCTTGTTGCTCATCCGACTTGCTGTGGATCAGGGAGGATGGCGCCAGCGCCTTGCGATCGCGAGTGTTCAGTTGGCTTCATCGCCTTCTATCTGGCGATACACCAGCCACGAAAGACAAATGAACGGGGATGATTTGCGACAAACACTTGCAGCGGCTAATGGTCACTTGGCCAGCGCAACAAGCAACCTGCACGTTGGACCAACGGTTGGTCACCGCCATCAAGCTTGGCGGCTTTTCTTCCTGATCCGCCCATAGAGACGAGCATTGAGGCCAGCGGAGACCGATCACATTGCGGCGCTCTTGGCGTCACATGAACAGCATATTGCTCCAGCGCAATACGCGACCTTGAGCTTCACCGGCTGGTGCTTCAGACCAGGGTCGACTCACCAGTCGGTGAGTCACCAGCAGCAGTGATCGACCGTTGCTCGGCCAGCTGGTTGCTCAATGCTTTGTCTTCTCCATCTGGCAGGTCACACTCCACAGCGTGGCGAAGTTTGGCAGGTGGCACCAAGCCAATCCACGCCCTGCAGAGACTTTCCGTCCAACTCATCGGACTGGTGCTTGGCAAACAGGACACGGAGCACCAGCGCGAGGTATTAATAAGATCGTGGAAGGATGAGACGCCCGCCTTCTTCCCATCGAGGTCGGGGCTCGAAGTGCGTGCGTGCTGGCGTATGGCCGCCCACCCGTCACTAGCAGCTCCTCCTCACGGTGCTGCTCACCCAGCGTTTACCAGCGCCCGTTCTGCGTCGAGCGCATCCACCAGTCATCGGTCTCAGCCAGGACGACCCGGCACATGACATGACCGCAGGGACAAGAGCAGGGTCTTTGATAGGAAAAGAGAGGCGCCATTCTTGAATTTGAGCCGTTGAGGACACCGCTAAGCCGGCGAAACATGCACTTCCCGCTGCCAGCGAACACGTTCCCGCCGCTGTTGGTGTCGGAGGAGGACCAGCTCGAGCTCAAGAAGCTCTCGACGGTGTTCATCGACGAGGCGCTCGAGCAGTACGCGCACTTCCGCGACGTGGACGGCGGCGTGCTGGACGAAGCGCATTGGAAGGTCGTCAAGTCCCGCGAAGGCGTCACGTCTTATCAGGATCGACGCGTCGTTGGCTTGGACGCTTCCCGTGCTGCTGTGAAGCAGAAAGTGGGCTCTGGAGCCATGACGGCGTCCACTAAGCTGCACGGCGTCTTGGCCGTGGGCGCTATTGAAGGCGAATTCAACGACATGATCTTCGGGTTATTGCACCCAAGCACGGAGATGCTCAAGATCAAGTCGGCGTACACGGAAGATAAGATCGCAGACGCTAAGGTGCTGGCGGCTATCGAAGAGCCTACGGTCGCGGATCCTGTTCGAGGCCTGTATATCAAGTGGAGTGTGTCGGAATTCGCGCCGTTCCTGCTTCGGAAGGTCGTGCGACCGCGGGATTTCGTGTACATGGAGGCGATCGGTATCCACGTGACCGAATCCGGCGAACGCATCGGCTACAACCTGCTACATTCGCTACAAATCCCGAGCATTCGGGAACTCCCGGACCATCAGATCGTCCGCGGGAACTTCTCCATCTGCGCGTTGTTTCGACAGAAGTCGCCCGGCTTGATCGAGCTCTACATGAAAGGCTTCGTGGACTCGATGGGCGAGATCCACCACAGTGTCGCGGTCCCAGCGACGGCCGAGGCGCTCATGTCGTACCGCAAGGCCGTGTACTGCGGTCAGATGAAGAAGCTCAACTGGCTCGTGAAGACCAAGAAGACGGTGATACTGGACCACCACAACAGCGGCTGTGTGGTTTGTACCAAACCCGTCGGCCGTCGGGCCAAATGCTGTCAAGTGTGTATGAACAAGATGTGCACAAGCTGCAGCGTCAGTCGGAAGCTCAGCTTCCTGTCGCCCGTGTCGCGTCGCGTCTCCCAACGCCACATGGACTTCTGTGTGCGCTGTTTACTGGCGGCAGCCAACGCCGACGCGCTGGAGATCGCCTCGGAGGAGATGGTGCGCCAGAACCCCTTCGACGTCTACGAGCTGTCCTCGAGCTCCACGTCCTCGTCCATGCCGGCGTCGCCCTCGGACTCCATCCTTCCCGACATCACGCGCGAATTCTTCGGCTGATTGCGTTTGTTAGGTGTGCTGCTTTCGTGTACCATAAATAAGAATCCTAATACTATAAGACGCGGCGATTGTTCGCCTCCATTGCAACGAAGCCACTCCATTCTGCTTGGCTTTTGCTTTGCCGCTCCTTGATCAGCAAAGGCGACCACGATTGGAAGAAGACGGACGATCCGCCAGTCAGCACGAATGCCAGCTCAACAACGAGTGGTGGGTGTTGTGTCCACTTTAGCGTCGCATTGCATGAACCGAATGGAGCGTCGCAAGTGATGGCTCTTCTACAAAACGGAGCCCAACGTGGCGCACCGACTGACAACTGACAACAGTCATCTCTGGATTGCTACAACGCTTGCCAATCTGCCTTTCTGTCGGAGCAGGTATCCCGCAGGTCATCGCGCGTTATGTGGCCTGTTCTGGAACTTGGTTGACGACTGGCGGTACGTGGATCGGAGGAACACAGGAAGTGGAGGGAACCAGATGGACGTCACTTCAATTGGCACAGTGTACCACTGCATTCATGGTGGGGCCGGCGTCCATCGCTCGCTCGCACTGCCCCGAAGGCTCTCCTGTCCACCTCCTTGCTCTCTCTAATCTCTGCAAGCTTGATACCAAGCGCAGGTTGTGCCGACGACGAGCTCCCGCACCTGTCGTCACCGCCCAACAGCCAGGCCAATCCGTTGTAGCAACCCGTCAACCTATTCGTTCAGGTGGTCCGTTGGAGGCACGAAGGAAGTCGCCGTCCTGTTGCTTCAAAGTTTCGAGCGATGCCTGGCAGTTGGTGACACGACGGCAGCTGGAGCCAAAGCAGCAGGAGGTTCTGTCAAAGAAGTCACGGACCAGCTGCTGCTGAGTTCTGCTGTCGTGCCGCCGACCCACAGCCCTGTCCTTCCAGTCCAAACGCATTGAGCTCCTGACCTCTAGTCGCTCATTTGCCAATTCTCCTGCGAACGCGATGAAGTTCCCACTGCCGCCCGACACCTTTCCATCACTGAATTTAACGGCGGCAGACCGTGACGACCTCGAGAATCTGGCGAACGTCTTCATCTCGGAGTCGCTTCGACAGTACCAAGAGCATCGCGAGCAACACCACGGTGTCGTGGACGGCAATCGCTGGAAAGTGGTGAGGACGAAGGAGAGCCTCACGGCCTACGAGGACAAATCAGCCCATGACGCGGCTCGCAAGTCGTCCACGATATCCCAGGGAGCCGTGGGGAATCTGGAAGGCGGTCGAGCCAAGCAGCGGCTGCAATCCATCTTCGTGTTCGGCACGATCCCAGGCGATCTGGACGATCTCATGTACGGCATGATCCACCCAACAACGGAGATGCTCAAGATCAAAACGGCCTACATGGAGGACAAGATCGTGGACTGCGACGTGCTCGCTGCGCTTGTCAACCCGACGCCTGAAGAACCGGTGCGTGGCTTGCACCTCAAGTGGAGCGTCAGTGAGTTCGCGCCTCTGCTATTGAGGCAAATCGTCCGACCGCGTGACTTCCTCTACCTCGAGTCCACGGGGATCCATGTGACCGAATCGGGTGAGCGTATCGGCTTCAACCTCATGCACTCGCTTGAGGTGCCGGGGATCCGCGAGCTCCACGAGTACAAGATCGTGCGTGGCAGCTTGTCGATCTGCGGACTGTACCGTCAGAAACGCGACGGCATCATGGAGCTCTTCGTCAAGGGTTTCGTGGATCCACTGGGTGATCTGAATCCGGGAATTGCCGCCGTGGCCACCTCTGAAGCACTCATGTCCTTCGGCATGTCGATCCATTGCGCGCAGATGAAGAAGCTCAACTGGTTGCTGAGTAAATCAAGCAACGCTGGATTCAAGCAGCAGCGTCGGCACAACGCGAGGCAGCAGCAATGCACCGTATGCGAGAAGCCGCTGCGGCACCAGAGCTCGAGGAAAGCTTGTCGCGTGTGCTCTGGACGCATGTGTTCGCACTGTCGCGTGGCCAAGCGACTCAGTTTCCTGTCGCCACTTACACGGAAGGTGGTGAGCAAGTCCATGTGGTTCTGTACGCGCTGTGTGAACGCCGCCTGTCGCACCAATGCGCTGTTGGTGGCTCGCGACGAAGTGGCCACGGCCTTCGGAGCCTTCGAGATGACCTCCAGCCTCAATTCGTCCCCCTCGTCTGCACGTAGCACTCTACGCAGCATGTCGGTCGACTCCATGATGTAGAAGAGATCGCCCCCTACTTTAGTGTTAGTGTTGTTCAAAATGGAGGTGCCCCAGTCCGTTTGCTTGCTTTTGGGTCGTACCTCGTCCATTTCCGTGACTTCTCAGAACTCCGGGTAACGTTAGCATTGCTTGGGTATTAGCAGTCACCGATTCTCCAGGTGTCCCAGCACCTTTCGTTACGGCGGTTCGGCGGTATGACATCAATCGACCGATACGCTTAGCATCCCGAAGGTAGGCAGCACAGAACTGCGTATCCGCTACAGGAAGTCCGTTGCCCGCGTGCATTGGTCGCAGCCACTTGCCCACGTCGTGTGAAACGAGTTTCCAGCATGAACCAACATCAACTTTTCACTCATCTCCTTCTTCATCCACGCCTGCGTAAGCTGGATAATGCCGAAGCACCCACGCAAGGATATCGTTTTCTGCCGCACCGACAGCAGCTCTCGTGCAGCCTTCGTGGCGTGCGTAATGCAAAAACAGAGCAACTTCAAAATGACCGCTCAATAATGCGTCGTCCATGGCCGCGGTCGTGCAGCCTTCGGAGCGATTCTCATGGAGCCACTGCACCACTCGCAGATGCCCAGCTTTCGCCGCGAGATCCATCGCCTCCGTTGTGCAACCTTCTGTTCGGTTCGCATGCAACCACTTGACGAGGTCCAACGAACCACTGGATGCAGCGCCGTCCATGGCGGCTTTAGTGCATCCTTCCGCCCGGTGTTCGTGCAGCCACTTCACGATATCCAAGTGACCATTTCGCGCCGCGTTGTCCATCGCGTCCCTCGTACAGCCCTCTGTTCGATTTTCTTGGAGCCACTTCACGAGGTCTAGGCAGCCGCTACCTGCCGCACCATCCATGGCAGCAGTCGTGCACCCTTCCGTTCGATTATGATGCAGCCATTGCACCATTTCAAGGTGGCCGTTTTGAGCCGCGAGATCCATAGCGATCGTGGAGCACCCCTCTGTCCGGTTATCATGCAGCCACTCGACGACGTCCAGGTGATTGTTCGCGGCTGCGCCGTCCATTGCACCCCTCGTACATGGTGGGGTGCTCATTTCCAGCGTTCCATTTCGTCGACATCGCCTTGTGTTGGTGTCAATATAAAGCGATTCCAGTACGCCAAGGCCATCCGCTTGATCGAAAGCTTCAGATGTGTCATGTCGCTTGCGCTTCCTCTCGTTTTCCTCACCGATAGCAGCTTCCAGCTCGTGCAAATAGCGCACGACCTCCAAATGACCGTTCTTCGCCGCCACATCAAACACGACGGTGTCCCCCAAGTGCTGCCAATCTTCTCGCAGCCCGCAGTAGAAGAGGTCGATCTCAGGATCAACGCTGAACTCATCAGAAAGCCACCGGACGACATCGAGAAAGCCGTTTTCCGCCGCCAGCAGCATTGTCTGCGCGGATATGTTCTGGGCTTCATTGAACAGATCAATCCGACCAGGTAACTTCTCTTCAAATTTGCGCCGCGCTTGTTCGTGTTTCGCTCGATCGGCTCGATTCAGCGGCGTGTCGACGCGACTATGAAGGTACTTCGCGATCTCCAGATGCCCGTTCACGGCAGCAGCATGAATAGCAAGACTTGCCTCCCCGCCCACATCGGTAATGTGTGCCGGGCACTGGTACAAATCTCTATGCCCTCCGTAGTACCCGCCGCCGTACCCATCATCGTCGCTTTCACTATCTCGATCTTCCTCCTCTTGAGCCCAATCGCGATCAATGATCCAGCGCACAACGTCCAGTTGGCCATTCTCCGCTGCCTTGATCAGTACCCCAGCTGCTACCTGATCAGCGTTGCTGAGATCCGCCAACCACTGCAACATACCAACGTGACCATTGGCGGCAGCATCATGGATTCCCAACTCGGGACGTAGATTCATTCCGACGTTATGGTTGCGCCCAAATAGCCACTCCACCAGCGGCACGGCTCCGCTGCCCACTGCAGCTTTCACCACTATCGGCATATACCGCTGATGTTCGCCTGTGTGCTCAAACAACCATCGCACGACCTCTGTGTGCCTATTCCTAGCAGCCAGGACCGCGTCATTGTTGCCCCAGAGAATCACACGACCTTCGCCAACAGCGCCAACTAAGTCATCACCGTCGTCGTTTCTTTCATGATCGCGAAAGTACTCCAGCATCTCGATGGAGCCGATCCCTGTGGCCTCTTCGACCACGTTGTACAGAACCGCGAAGCCGGGGAAGTGCGCGAAGAGCCACCGCACCATAGGCAGTTCCTGTTGCCGCACCGCTTCCAACAGCGACTGCGTGAACTGGAACTGCTTGTAATGCGTATCTGCGTGCAGCAGCTTCCGTACACACCACGGTGAGACCTCAAGCTCGCTGCTTTCCGGCGCAAAGCGGTCGCTGCTCTCCCAAATGCGATCCAGTAGCGCGAGCGACCCGAACTTGCAGGCGTTGGCCAGCGGCAGCTCCACCGAGCTGTCCAGGAAGGCGGAAGTCGCGGCGACCACGTGTGGCTGCGACCCAAGGCCGAACTTCTCCCGGAAGAGCAGAGTCACGACCAGCAGCGGCGGGGACGACTCCATCGTGGCACAACGGACTGCTGAGGAAATGGCGAGATGACGCAGGCGTCGCTTGTCTTTCTCCTGCGCCGGACAGATTTTCGAAAATTGCTCGCTAAGACAAACACTCATGTGATTTTTGTGATGACCTACATTCTGTAATATCCAAAATAATAAAATCGAGTCATTCTCGCTATTTTTGTGTGCTAAATGTTGGTTGAAGTTGCCTCGCTACCCTCTCGCTGATTTTGGTGCATCAACCGTTGGCTGATACGACTGCAGATTGGGGTGTCGATCGGAAGGAAGGCTGGATCGGAAGCGAAGCCGACTGCCAGAGGAACGTCCATCGTTGCATCTATGCGACCCTAGAAGGGCTTACGCATGAATCCAAACACAGTCATCATTCGTAGTCTTCCACGGCTACCTGAAAAGCAGGAACGTGCCGCAGGATCCACGCATTAATGTCCGGCATGTTGCTTTCCTGTGTGCTGGTCACAGCGTCGTCCGTGCACCCTTCAGAGCGTGTCGCGTGCAAAAACAGCACCGTTTCGAACTCGCCTCTTATTGCAGCGTTGTCCATGGCCATGGTAGTGCAACCTTCAGAACGATTCTCCTGGAGCCACCGCACCACTCGCAGACGGCCTTTCCATGCTGCTTCATCCATCGCGCCTGTCGTACAGCCCTCCGTTCGGTTCGTTTGCAGCCACTTCACGAGCTCTAAGGATCCGCTGCGAGCTGCGTTGTCCATAGCGGCTTTTGTACAGCCTTCCGATCGGTGTTCGTGCAGCCACTTCACAGTTTCTATGTGGCCTTTACGAGCAGCGCCATCCATAGCTCTGGTTGTGCAGCCAGCAGTGGTGTGCTCATGCAGCCACTGCACGGTGACCAAATGCCCACCACATGCTGCATCGTCCATGGCGTCCGTCGTGCAGCCTTCCGTTCGATGATTGTGTAGCCACTTCACCATTTCCAAGTGTCCGTTTCCTGCCGCAAGATCCATGGCGCGTGCGGAACAACCCTCAGTCCTGTTCTTATGAAGCCACTGGACGACGTCTAGGTGGTTGTTACCGGCAGCACCGTCCATAGCTGCTGGGGTACACCATGGACCGTCCTTTTCGTCCATTGCGCTTGGTGGCGCCGTGGTGGTGAGCAACACTGTTCTGGGGTATAAACGCTCAGTCGGCTCGCCCGCTTCCCTTATTTCCTCTCTCTTCCGCTTCCTCGTGTTTTCTGCCTTGATCAATGTTCCCACTTCGTGCAAATACTGCACAATCTCTAAATGGCCGTTGGTTGCCGCTGCATTCATCGCAATGCTGCCTTCATCACGCCTCATGTTTTCATGTGACCCGTACCGAAAGAGATCGATGCTCGGGTTGACGCTGAACTCGTCGTACAACCACCGAACAATGTCGAGAAATCCCTTTCTGGCAGCTTCCAGCATCGTGGCTCCGGAGACGACCTTGGCTTGATTCAACGGGCCAATGTGTATGGAAATCCCCTTCTGTTCTATTGTCAGTACGTGCTCGTGTAGCTCTTGCTGGCGACTATTCAATGGCGTGTCGACGCGAGCACGAAGATACTCCGCGACCTCCAGGTGGCCGTTGACGGCAGCAGCATGAATGGCGAGACTGGCTTCACCACCCAGATCGGTCAGGTACACTGGCCGCCTGTATCGAACTTTGCGCGTGAAGCCGTACCTAAAGCCGTCATACCCGTCGTCATTGTCACTGTCGCTGTGGCTGTCGCTGTCGCTCTCATTCTCAGCCCAATCGAGCTCAATTAGCCAGCGCACAACGTCCAGATGGCCATTCTCTGCTGCCTTGACCAGCACTCCAGGCATCGGAAAACAATTTCTATCCATTAGCCATTGCAGCATGGCAACATGACCGTTGGCAGCAGCAACGTGCATTCCCATTTCCGGGCGTAGATGCAACCCAGCGCTGTTATGGTGCTCCAATAACCACTCCACCATAGGCACGTCTCCACTGCCCACTGCCGCCAACACAGTTTCATTGAGGTCCCGTCGATTGAAACCACCGGTGTGCATCAACAACCATCTCAAGACATCGTGCTGACCGTGCTTAGCAGCTAGCGTGGTGTCATAGACACCCCACTGGACTTCGCGACCTCCGTCCGCCAAGACATTACGGTCTCCGCCGTCGCCATCAGTCGGCCCACTGCTGTCGTTCTCGAGAAAGTAGCGCAATAACTCCAACGAGCCAGCGGCCGCAGCTTCTTTAACCACGCCGTTCCTGACCATCAAACCGGGGAAATGGGAGAAGAGCCACTCCACCATCGCCAGCTCTTGACGACGAACCGCTTCAGACAGCGCCTGTGTGAACTGGAATAACGTGTAGTGCCGTTCCGTGCGCAACATCTTCCGCACACACCAGGACGTGGCTTCAGGCTCGCCGTCTGCGTTTACGAACTGGTTGCTG
Organism: Nothophytophthora sp. Chile5; assembly: GCA_001712635.2. NCBI lineage: Eukaryota > Oomycota > Peronosporomycetes > Peronosporales > Peronosporaceae > Nothophytophthora > Nothophytophthora sp. Chile5. Next base: position 77,756 of record MBAC02006080.1, read on the forward strand.
CTCTCCCAAATGCGATCCAGTAGCGCGAGCGACCCGAACTTGCAGGCTTTGGCCAACGGCAGCTCCACTGAACTGTCCAGGAAAGCGGAAGTCGCGGAGATCACGTGCGGCAGCGCCCCGAGCCCGATCTTCTCCAGGAAGAGGAGACGTACCGCCAGCAGCGGCGCGGGGAGCTCCATTATTGAACCAGCAGCGAAAGAGATGGCGGCGTTGTCCATACGAAATCGAGCTAAATTCGACCACGAACTTAAAATATATGTACCGGTTACGTTACCATTATATTCGTGAGACACACATTTTGGTAATTGACCCAAACTAAAAATAGTTTCTGGATTGTGTTGAATCAGCGCAAAACAAAATGCGCCTACTCGCCAAGCTGGAGCAAGGTACTTTCGAGGATAAGCAACCTCACGCAGGGTTTATGCACTGCAAATGTTGGCAAATGGGTTTCGCCTCGTGCCTAGCTCGGCACCTTTGCACACGTTTTGTTCGTTCGCAGCTATGGTGCAACCTTTGGGACGATGCTTTGGAGCTACTTCACCACTCGAAGATGCTTCTTCCATGTCGCTATGCGCAACGCCTCCGACGTGGATCCCTCCGTTCGGTTTGCGTGCACTCATGTCAATATATCGAACGACCCGCTGCATGTTGCGCCATCCATGGCGGCAAGTGTGCAGCCTTCCAACCTGTGTTCATGCAGCCACTTCACGATCTCAAGATCAGGGATCGGACATGATATTGAATTGGACTCGATCAAAATCACTAGTATTGACGGCGACTTCCGCCTTTCAGTGGAGCTGTCGTTGCCGAAGCCTGCACGTTCGGTCACTCGTGCTTCTGGACGACATTTGGGTGATCAGCAACCAGCTGACGGTTAGCCTGAAGTGTCATCCTCGTGCGTGCAGAAGCTGTTGCGCACAGATCCTCACCACAAACAGCTCCAGTTCAGCTGGGCATTGTGTGTTGGATACTTGACCACAATCGGGTGCAAAATGGAGCTGACAGCGACAGAGAGGCGATCGCGACCGGCTTGGGCTCTGAAGCCGGCCTCGCAATTCATACTGCTGCTGTCAATGGCCATTTGGGCATTGCGAAGCCGTTGAGTCAGCATCAGCGAGCGCGGCATGGACGATTATTGGGCAGCATGCGCAGAATTTACAACCAGACAGGTATATTCGATAAATCCGAGCGGATTTCGGGGGAGACGACGATGTTGGCCTCGAAAAACGGATATCTGGATGTCGTTCGGTGGCTCTTCGAGGGGTCAACGACGATGGTGCCATTGACTTCCTTGGCTGCTGGCGAGCAACGTTGGAAGGACGAGGAAGTGCCGGCAGAACGACGAGAGAGAAGCGAACAGGTCGCCGTGCACACCGGCAACTATGGATGGCACAGACGCCAAGCAACTACTTGGACGTCATTCAGTGGCTTCACAACATCCGGGCTGAAGGCGTTCCCACGCGCGCCATGGATCTTGCGGCGAGCAACGGCCACTTGGAAATGGCGCAGTGACTGGCTCGGAAGGCTGCACGACTGCGGCCATGGACGACATCGCAGCGACTACGAGGTACCACCAAGTGCGTGAACGAGTGAATGCCCGAGACGTCCCAATCGGGACATCGTCACTTGGTCACTTGCCAACGCAGGAGACGTTAGATGTGCGGGAGGCATCTCCCTTCCTGGGTCACACCAACGGAAATCCCACATGTATTTCTAGCACACCTTCTAGAACGCACCACAATTCCGGATCTGGCGCGCCGACCCCCTTCGACCAGTCCACCCAAGACGAAACAAGGCAACATGGAGCAGCTACAGGAGCTGAGCTTGGTCCCCAAGGTGTGCCAGGAGCTGGAGAACCACCTGGGCATGAGCGACAAGACGCTGGCCGAGTTCGTCATCGACCTGGTGCGT
>MBAC02006082.1:0-15322 GCA_001712635.2 Nothophytophthora sp. Chile5
ACGTCCTAGGGAGCTCATTTCAAACACGAAAAGCCCAATTGCGCTGGCAAGGAAGGTGAACCACTACGTTTTGGCTAACAATAGGCCGTATAAAAGGACTTGAAGCCAAGACGAAAAGCGTCCATGTCGCTTCTCGCTCAAGCAATAATGCTGGAGAATCAACCAGCTATCGCCTAGCAACCCGAGGGCACTAAACGACACTAATGTTGCGTGCCTTGCGTCGGGTATCTTGGATTTTTCGTTCGTTTGCGACCGATCGATAAAGTGAAGCCGTGAAGGGTCAGGAGATGCTCCTTGGCGTCCTCTCTCACCAGACGCGCCGCCATCTGCTTGCCCAGACGACAAGGGACGTAGTATAGGATTTAGTGTCGTTTAGTGCCCTCGGGTTGCTAGGCGATAGCTGGTTGATTCTCCAGCATTACTGCTTGAGCGAGAAGCGACATGGACGCTTTTCGTCTTGGTTATAATCACGTGTAATGCTTTGAATAATTTTTTTCTGAAGGTGAACCGCTCGTATCTAGGTTATCATTTATGAGAGTATAATAACCGAGGGTGCAACATTGTGGGTCCCGTTCGCCCATCACCGGATTGGTTCTGACAGCGAATTGGTATGGGACTCGGACTACCACCTTCTTCCCGGCCTTCATGTTCTGCCAACTCGAACCCATCCACTCCTCCCTTGCCATCCTCCTTCTTCCTCGTCACGGCCAAGCGAAAAGGCCAGAAGAAGAATTGGCGCTTGCCATGAGTGGCGACGGCAGCACGAACGCGTCTTCGGTCGGCGACAGCAGCGACTCCAGCGCTGGGGACGTGGTGTTCACCAGTGCGCCGATGACCACGACCACCAACAGCGGCGACTCGTGCATGTGGTATGCCGATGATGCATGCGAACAACCCAGAACCTGCCAGGATTGCCTGAACGTCGCCATCCCAGGGGATAACGTACGTCTACTAGCAGCCCTCTCTGTCGGATATCCCGACCATAATGCTATATTTCACTTACCCGAACGGTATTATTATTAATGCGTTGGTAGTGCGCGATCGGGGGCCTCGGCCAATGCACGAGCATATACATGGTGATGGAAGGCGACTCCATGAACTACCCGGCGGCCAGCTTCACGTACTGTTCGTCCAGTGACGCGACGTGCTCATCGTGTCGCGAGGAATGGCTGCAGGGGTACTCGACAGGCGACGTGAGCCTGACAGCGCGATGCGTGGGCACTGACGGCTGCATCTGCGTGGCCGCGTGCGAGCTGCCGAACCGCGACTCGATGCTTGTGTGGAACTTGTGTCCCATGTTCAGCGGGACCAGCCCGAGTCAGATGGGGATGGCGGTGGGGATGACCTTGGGGGCATTTATGATGTTCCTGATCTTCGCTATCTGCGCCTTCAAGTTCGTCAAACGGAGAGCCGCGCGGCTGAGCGAGCAACAGCAAGTGGCTCAGGAATCGCGGCGAGAGATGCGTCGTCCAGCCGCGTCGGCCCACCTCTCGCAGTTGAATCTGACTGGCTGGACGGACATGCGCCAGAAACTCGTGGAGACCGAACACGGTCGGATGCAAGAAGGAGTTACACCGACGCTTTCGTCTACGACGACACCTGCTGTCATTGTTGAGGAAAGCGGGGAGGGCTATCGTCCGCTGTCGCCCAGCGACCGCCAGTCTCGGCGACGCGACTTGTGAGCAATCGCTCTTGTGAAGTAGTCACTCATTCGATTATGCCATCCGTGATACAAAGACCCGCAATTGAGCTGTTATGTGTCCCGTTGAAGTCGCCATGACGAGCTTACCGACTTCCGCGGCTCATCAACATGTATGGCGTTGTGCGGTCAGCGAACAGCACGTCGATTAACCGGCCGTCATTTGCTTCAGCCCGTCCAACTTGAAGGCGTCATGGCTGAGTGAATCCCATTTGCCCATCTCGCCGAGCTCACTGTCACACGATGTGAGTCGCCAGTCGCGACCTACACCACCATAACACAGGTCTACTGCCTACCGAAGCACATCCATTTCCCCGTTTCCCACTCCATTCGCCTGTCAGAATTCTTCTTCCTCGCTACGACACACACAAGTCGCCTCCACCGCAACGCCCAAAGGATTCGAGCGCTGGTGTTGACTATGAGTGGCAACAACAGCACCAACTCGACTTCGGTGGGCGATGTCAGCGACACCGGAGACGTCGTGTTCACCAGTGCGCCGATGACCACGACGACCAACAGCCGCGACTCGTGTGCGTGGTATGGCGGCGCCACTTGCCAGCAACCACGATCCTGCCAGGACTGCCTCAACGTGGCCATCCCAGACGACAACGTACGCCTCCTGCTGCCTCTATCCTTCTGGACATGGTGTTGAGCTTAATGCCAACGTGTTACTATCGCCTGGTCTTGCTAGTGCGTGATTGATCGCTGGGGCCAATGCTTGAGCTCGTACATGACAAGGGACGACGACGCGAGCTACCCGGCGGCCAACTTCACATACTGCTCGTCCAATGACGCGACGTGTTCGTCCTGCCACGACGGTTGGATGGACGCGTTCTCCGCCGGCAGCTTGGATCTGACCCAGCAATGTGTGGGCACGAACAGCTGTATCTGCCTGTCCGCTTGCGAGGTGCCGAACCGCGACGCACAGATTGTGCAGGACACGTGTTCGATGTACGGCAGCGGCGCCAATTCGGCCCAGATTGGCCTGATCGTGGGCATGACGGTGGGGGCGTTCCTGGTGTTCACGCTCTTCGTGGTTCTCGCCAACCTGGTCGTCAAGCGCAGAGCCACGCGGCGGGAGGCACGGCAACAGGCAGAGCAAGAAGCGCGGCGCGAAATGCGTCGCCCAGCCGCTTCGGCTCACCTCCCGCAATTGAACTTGACCGGCTGGACGGATATGCGTGAGAAACTGGTGGAAAACGAGCACGGGCAGATGGAAGGCGTCGCCAAACCGACGCTCTCGTCGACGTCGATGACGGCACCGGCTGTCATTGTTGAGGGGGACGGGGAGGGCTATCGTCCGCTGTCGCCCAGTGACCGCCGCTCCCAGCGAGGTGACTAGCTTGCCACCTAAGCCAGTGTAGTATGCGGATGGGAGTGGATACCAAAAGTTTATTGTCATCATTGTCTTTGCATTGCTTCGAATAAAAGATCAAGCACTGGCTTGTGCAGAGTTTCCGCCTCTGTCCTATTCCCCCTCGTCTTGCGGCGAGAGTCCATTGTGAAGACATGACGGCTACCAGCATCCCAGTCGTGTGGCTGGACAAGCGAACACAAGATCGCGTGGCGCATTCGCAGTCTTACTGCTGTTTCCTTGGACGATGAGATGGAGAAACGATCGATCGAGAGGAAGAAGCAGGCATTAGTGACGCATTTGCCGAGGCGACGTGTTGTTGGGTATCCGTTTCGAAAGTCAAGTAACTTATATCAAACTTGGATGAACCAAAAGCAGTGAAAAAAGCGGCCATTTTGGAGCCTCCAAATGGCCTCCCTCGCTTTACAGACGATGTTACTTATACAAATCACCATCAGTCGATAGAAATGAGCAATACTGTCACTTTCGTAGACACGTCCATACCACTGCATGGCATTATCGAAAACGCAAAATCCACGAAAACGCGCTGAAAAAAGCGGAAAGTATTGAGTTGAATGAATTTTGAACCCGTTTACACATGGGGTCCTCTATTATTTATTTATTCCCGTTATCCACATGTACTGACTTTTAGAGTGGATCGTCTTCAACTTGGCTCCGTCCGGCAATCTCTTCGAATTATACTTAATCAAAGCACTTCAACAACTTCTCACGCTCTCATTGGCTCACACAGAACCCTGATTCTCTTTCCAAATCAGCACTAATATGCCATCTTACGTTACCTCTACATATTCACCACGCGGGGATGGGATGAACGACAACGCCACTGACCCCACACCCACGCCGCCACTACTCTCCATAGAGAGCCTCGCTGAGAGGAGCGTCCCCAATTCTCCCATTGCTGACCTCATTGGCGGAACTTCGCGACGAAGACGCCGCGATCAGCATTCCTCATGAGCGGCAACAGCAGCGCCAGCTCCCCAGACGTCGGTGACGACGAACCATCCGCCAACAGGGGCGACTCGTGCTCCTGGTACGCCAACGAAGTGTGCAACTCGCCTCGCACCTGCTCGGACTGCCTCAACGTGGGCATTTCGGGCGACAGCGTACGTCATTAAGCCTCGCTTCGACCGCGCAGTCCGATTCTGAAGCAGAGTTTCACCTCACAATGCTCTGTTTAGTGCGTCGTCGGGTCAATTGGCCAATGTGTGAGTGCGTCGGAGGTAGCAGGAGGTGGCGCCGGGTCGTTCTACTACCCAGCGTCAAGTCGCACATATTGTCCGAAGACGGACGCTGCCTGTGCGTCCTGCCGAGCTGAATGGATCAAGGAATACACGCAAGACGGATACATGCACTCCGCTCGAGAGTGTGAGGGCGCCGATGGCTGTATCTGCTTGTCTGTATGCGAGCGCCCGAACCGCGAAGAAGTGATTATAGCCAGCTCCTGTTCGCTACTGGCCAATCGAGCCACGCGCATCCTGGTGGTTCTGGGTATGGCAATCGGCGCGTTCCTTGCGTTCACGTTGCTTGCAGTGGCCGTTCGAGTGATCATTCGACGGAGGCACTTGGTGCAAAGGCAACAAGAGCAGGCGGAGCGTGCGGCGAGAGTGGAGGCGCGACGGGCTACGCGGTTGTCAACAAGACGGCAATTGAACCTGAAGGGCTGGTCGGGTATGCGCGACAAACTGATCGCCAGTGATCACGAACGGCTCAAGAGCAAAGAGGACTCCACTGCAGAGAAGCCGACGCTCGCATCGACTCCAGCTCCACCTGTCATCATCGAGGAAGGCGACGGCTATCGCCCGCTATCTCCAAGTGAGCACCATCATCAGCAACAGCGTTTATAAATTGTTTTATCACAAGCGTACAAAATTGGATCGTTTAAACAAGCAACAGCTACTGTCGATCATGAGTCGGTGAGTCTTGGAGCTGATGAGGCGACGGCAACAGGCGACATGGCGGGAGCGGAGGGCTGAACCCCCACAAGCTGCAGATAGTGCGCCGAAGGGGAGACACAAGGTAAAAACACATCAATGCGGTCTTTACCCGACTGTGGAAGCGTTTGCAACTCGAGCCGCTCCTTCTCGATGAGCTCAGCACGCATGGCTTCCCAGCCAAACAGGTTCAATTGCTGGCGGTCGCTCTTGTGCTTCGGAGTCACGGAGTACGATTCGGTGACTGTAGATTCCCCACTTTGATCGTTTCGCCGATTTCGCCCCTGAGCTTCATCGTTTCTTCGTCTGTGCCGGTAGCGAATGGTGGCCACCATAGCTAACACAGCTAACAGGGTGACCAGAACGACGGTCGCCGCGATCCAGAAGACCACATTGACCTGTGCCGAGTTGGAAGCGCTGTCGATATCCTCGTTAGACTGGTATGGCGTGATGAGGTTGGGTCCTTGCCAAGGTGTTGGCGTCTTATCGTCCAGATCGATGGAGCAGTCACTGCCTCCGAGCGCTTGGGCCCAATCAGGAGCTTCGCAGACTGCGATGACGACGCATCCACCAGTTCCGTAGACAAATCCCAGAGTCGAGAGCTGCTCAGTCCTCCAGAGAACGTCGTCTGGGTTGCAGTACGTCGAGTTAACCGCCGGGAACTGAAGTTGAGACGGGTTTGGACGGTTAACCGCTTCAATCGTAGACGACACGACCCCACTGGAGCTGGAGCTGGTGCCTTCACCGACCTCTTCGTCGTCGATATCGCCGTTCTGCTGGGAATTCGACGTCGAGGTCGTTCGGAAATCCAAGGCGGCGTCGTAATGTCCAAGAACAGAGACGCAGCGTCCACCTTCATTGACCATACAGCCTTCCGGTTCGCCAGCCAAGTCTACGTTGAGGCAATCGAAGCAACTGCGAGGCTTTCGACAGCCAATCTGATCCGGCGCGTAGTACGAGCACGTGCCTCCTTCAGCTTGTTGCTCCTCACTGCCTGCATTGAAGGTCTGGTGAGCCCAGTTGCCGTCGTCAGCAGTCCGAAGATGCAGATTTAGCGCCCGAACACTCGCACTCGCCATTTGGTCGCCAGCCTCGGGTTTCGGCAGGAAAGCGTTGTGTCCTACGCGTCGGTCGCGTTCGTTGCGGGAATGAGCGAAGCTGGAGCTCCATCGGAGGGCGCCGATAGGGAAGATGGAGGTGGTTTCTTTCCATGGAGTCCATGAGGTCGTTTTGCATATTGGTCAGCAGAGAGAAACGCATGAGGCTTCTCCGAGCGTTCTTCCTATTGTAAGGTTGCGACGACCTGCCTCTTGTCGCCAATAGACTGAGGTGAAGATGGATGGATAGCCAAGGCAAGTCGTGAAGCGACAAGAGTTCAGGAGCGCACGGAGCGCTCGAAGGGCCGCCGACCCCAACGAAACTGACCTCAACAGGAGTGCATGACGCGGCGGAGATACTAATGCTGCAGCCTGACGGGGTTTGCCGGTGTCGTGTCGTTATGCCTCGGCGGCTTGAACAGTGTGGAGACGACTTTTCAAGATCTGAAAGAGCTACAGATCCAAAAACGGAGGCGAGTTTAGAACGCGGCGGACACCAAAACGGCGTTGCAAGCGTGGGATTGGTGCGCGGAGATAACACACAGGTTTGCATTGCAGACAGGCAACCGAATGGAGCCGAGCGCGTGCGTTGAAACCCACCCCTGCAAACAGAATCGCGCCGGACAGCAAAAGGTTTGCTGCAACCCCCCGAATTGCAACTCGGCAAGTGTGGAATTCTTTTCTGTGCGCAAGCCGATGCAAAGGAGCCCAGAGCCAAGCGAACGAGCAGTTCGTCTGGTCCAGATGCAACGGTGCTGTCGGGTTCGAACAGCAGAGGTTGCACGCTCAGGTGCCCATCGCGTTCGCCAGTCCCATGACCATTCCGCTCTTCTACGCTGCCACGATTGCTAAATTTATGTTCTATTTCGCAAAATGGATGTGATCATGTTGAACAGAATATTATGTTTAGCAGACGTTAATGCTGGCAGTGTGGCTCAACAGACTTGAAAGATAGAGGCGGTGCGGTCAAGGGTATCAAGTCAAGCAGGCTCTAATGTTGGACGCAAACGCGCCAACACATTCAACATTATCCTCTCACCTAACCCGGTATTGATCCCATCGTCGACGTGGAATCACGCGGTGTGTGCTCGCGGACAAAGACGAGCTCCAATTCTCTCGTTTTGTATGGCATTCACAACGTAGTTTTCGTGATACGCCTGTCCATAACGGTCAGGATACACCTCCAATGAAAGCGCAATTTCGACATCAGCTTACGAACGGATAATGTAAATTTACTGAACCTGCAGCGAGAGAAGCAAATACAAATGAGAGCACGCAATGGATGCAGATGTAGCAAGCACACAAAGAAGCACTCGCGTGTTCGTTTGTGGTAGGAACAATGGTGCAGCCTATGAATATGCACGGCGATTCAGCGGGTACATTTCGCACAGAAAATCGCCAAATTGCGAAAATTGCGTTTTCAGGCTCAGAGCAGAACCGGTCGAATGGTGATCCGCGACAGGGATAGGGCTTCGATGTGAGGTGCCGGTTTGCTCGGAGGTTAGGGCCGCTAAAATCGAGGGGAAACCGCGTTTTTTGCAGTTGAGCCAGCATCTGCCTGACACGAGAACTGCCAACTTCTGGCTGCTGCCACCGTCTCCTGCTTTCTCCAGCCGCGTTCGAGTCAGAAACCCGCGAAGAACCGAGTTCCCCCTCCCGCACACGTTACCAATCAAACAGCAAGCTGCCGCGATCGTCCACCACTCTACACTTTTGGCGCTCGGGGCCAAAGCGCGCACGGAAAGCGGCTGCAAAAGTGGCCTAAAAGGGAGAGAGCGCGCGCGAAGCCGAGCGGATAACACAATCCCGCGCGGCGACGGCGAGTGGCACGCGGCGATAAGCCACAGACAGTTAAACCGATTTGCAGGCTCGGAGACGCAGGACACAAGGTTTACAGCGCGGTTACAGGCTCAGTGTACTCGTCACCAGGTAAACAGCCACCATGTCGTCGTGGTCGTCGGACGCCGAGAGCTCCAGCATCGAGGACATCACGTTCCCGCCGAACGAGGACTCCGTGCCCTCCGGAACGACGTCCACCACCAGCACCGCGCTGAATCTGGCGTCTACGGGCGAGACGGACGACGGCGGAGACGCCACGAGCAACCAGAGCGGCCCGCCGCCGTCCTCCGGCGAGGGGTACGACGAGTCCGAGAGCCAACGCGCCGATCACGACAACTACAAGCGCACACACGGCAGCTGCATGTACTACCCGACGGACGACCACCACCCGTGCCAAGTGCAGCGGTCGTGCTACGACTGTCTGAATTTCAACATCACGACGGAGCCGGAGGGCTGCTACGTGAACTCCATGGGGCAGTGCGTTTCGGCGACGAGTTACGACCCCAACATGGACTTCGAGTTGGGCGAGCCGTCCAATCAAGACGTTGACGATGCCTACGGGAGTACTAACGCGACCAGCGCCGCCGAGGGAGGCAATAGCACGGGCAACGGGGACCAGAACGCGGCAGCAGAGAGCGAGAACCAGCAGTACGACTTCCTGGCGTCCAAGGCCACGTACTGCGAGCAAGACGACGCGCAGTGTCTACTGTGTCAGTCGACGGCGTTCGCTGAGATCATCTACCACAACTCGGACGTGTCGCGGTCGCGGTTTTGCTACGGAGATAACGGCTGCGTGTGTGTGGCTATCTGCGAGGCGTTGTCGATCAACCGCCCTAAGCTGGACAAGAGCTGCATGGTGAACACCATGAGCACTCAGCAGGACAAGAGCACGAGCCAGGTCGGGTCTATCGCCGCTATCCTGGGCGCCATGTGCTTCGTGGTGGCCTCAGTCTTCGTCATCTACCGGATCCGAACGCGTGGCGAGCGAATGTCACATGGGGATAACGAGGGAAGCAGCAACAGCAGCAACGCTAGTGGAGGCCACCGACGGGTCAGCGACGACGGCAACCCGATCATCACGCCGGAGGCAGGCGCGTCACCGATCGCCACAGCTACGCCGGTCATGCGGACTGGCTCGGGTTCTGGCTTGCTGCTGAATCTCTTCGGCTGGACGGCGATGCGAGAAGTGCTCATCCAGAAGGAACATCTCCAAGCTTCAGGCGTCGAGGACGCGGCGCTGTCGCCGGTCAAGCACAGCAACGTGCAGTTCCTAGGCACACACCCTTCGGCTCCGGATGTGGAGGCAGCGACGCCTACTGCGCCGCCCGTCATCCCCTATGCGACGCTGGCGATGGCGTCCGCGCCGGTGGTCATGAGTATCCGAGCCATGGCGGCTCCGTCGGCCCCGGACTTTGAGGACATGGAGTCGCTAGACGGCGACGCGGTCGACATGGCCGAGCTGTGAGGGAATTGGGCGAGCTCTTATTTAATGGATGGCGCGAGGTAGTTGATGGCTGGATGTGATAGAAAGTGGAGGAGGACTGTAAACCACAGCGTGGAAAGGTAGTGTCGTGTAAACCGAGGATCATGAAGATACCAATAACCGATTTTGCAATGGCGTTTTGTCTACGATTGCGCATTTGGAGGTATTTGCATGGAGACATCTCGAGTCATCCGATGTCGAGTCTGCTTTTTGCATGAGAGAGCGACGGTGCTTGTGGCAAACCGGATGTTGCAGGCCATGCCGGATCTCCGTGCCACGAAAACTGAAGACCTATCCGCGAGCTTTGATAAAGATCGTTCGAACAGCTTAGCAATTGATCGGAGCCCTCGCAGTGGTTGTCGGTTGGCAAGCAAATTGCCGGTAAAGTGTGTAGACTTTACACTTGCCAAAACAAACTCGAAACTTTACAAGCAACAATCTGTGACGCATCGCCTGCTTGAGACATTTGTTTGCATGTCAACGGTTCACCCTTTGATCTACAATGCGATAGCGACATGTTCGAAAATCGCAAGGATAGAGGTTTCGATCGTCGCGCCTCCGGCCTGGATGGAGTCCAGCAAGTCGCCCGTGCAAATCAATTCGTGCTCATCACGATGACTGAATTCGCTCCGACGTGTCTCGGCGTTTAGAGGCGTCAGCAGCCTTGTGCGTCACAACTCTCTGGTCTGATGACGAGCTTGGCACAATGGGACTGCAATCGCGCGAATTGCCATCTATCTGTGCGACGCAGTTCTCGCGCTTCCTTCCCGAGTTCCGCCACGATGGGAGCAGTCATTACTCCAGGTCACCTCGCCTGCAGATGCGTGAGGTATGGCTGGGGCACAGTGGTAGTCGCAAAAGGAGGGTGCTGTGATACGAGATCAAACCTATTTGATGGCAAAATCCTCGCCCATCGCGGCAAATGCAACAGAGAAGTTTCTTCTATTTGGGAGCGAGTCCAGGTTTTCAATAATTGAACGCCTTCACAATAATTGCGAAGGCGTTCGCCACTCCACAACAAGGCCAAAGTCGGTTACCGGCTGAAGATCCAAACCGTCAATCGCCCGGCCGTTTCTGACCTCCCCCATCTCACTGCACACCCACGTGGGAAATCTCCCCAGAACTGTCCATATATTTTCTATACACGTTTACGTATTTGCACAGGTCGAGAGTCATAAGAATCGCACTGCATACCTAAACTAATGCAACAGGGTTTTAGAGACATATTATGAAAGCAGGTCTTAGGTTTTGCACTCTGAAAAGGAAAGTTCGAACAGCGCTTCGTGCAAAAACTCAGCCACCTTCACGTATTTCGTAATTCCTTCTGTAACAAAGAAAGCGTGTTACACATGGCACAAGAAGCCGACGGAACAAGCTCCGGTGAAGCGATGGCTCTCGAGGCCGCGGCTTCGGCGGCCGATTGCGACGGCGCTGGGGATCTTCCGCGTCCGCCGTCGCCTCCATCGTCGTCCTTACGTTCTTCCGCGTCGTCCCATACCTCGTCCGGGTCTTCTTCGTCGTTTCCGGACGCAGGCGCGGGCTCCGAAGCAGGCGTCAACGTCTCCATTTCTTCGTCGTCTTGTGCAGGTTCCACAGCGTCTTCAGACTCGAACTCTTCGGCTCTGGAGCTGCCGACTGTCGGAGATTCCAGTGCCAGTGCCAGTTCATCCGCCAGCGCCTCCGTAAGCTCCTGTGACGGCTCGGGGTCCGTCGATCCAGGGTCGGATTGGGCGGATTCGGACAAATGCCGATACTACACGCCTCGAGACGACGGCTGCACGGAGCCCCGGAGCTGTTACGACTGCCTGAACGTGGACATCGACGCGGACTACGGCTGCATGGTGAACCAGTACGGCCGCTGTCTGCAGAAGAACGTCGGCTCTTACGTGGGCTACATGGACTTCCGCGTGCAGATGCCTGCGAACTACGGCACCAAAGGCCTCCCGGACGACCAGAAGGTTCAGTTCCCTTCGGACGCAGCCACCTACTGCGCTGCAACGGACAAGAAGTGCGAGTACTGCAAGCAGACGGCGTTCGCAGCCGTCATCGGCGGAGACATCAACGGGTCCTTGACCAGATTCTGCTACGGAGAAGACGACTGCGTCTGCATCGCCTTCTGCGAAGCTCCAGCTTGGAACACGACCGTCGGACGGACGGTCTGCAATGGCGTCGTCGTGAACAAGGCCTACGACAGCCAGAACGCCCACAAAGCAGATGGCGACGGCGACGGCGACGGTCGCGGGGTCGCCGGCGTCGTATTGGAGATCATCGGCGGCGTGGCTGCCGTCGTGGCTCTGCTGGTGTTTGCTCAATGGGCAAGGAAGCGACGCCATTCCTCGAGTTCCAGCAGCTCCAGCGGCTCAGACGACACTAACGAGCCAGAAGACGGAGGCGAGAATGGAGGGTCTGGCGATCCCGGAGCGGCTGCTGGGTCTGTGGCGATCGCTGTGCCAGTGTCGAATCCTGGACTGAGTCTGTTCGGCTGGCAAGCCATGAGATCGGAGCTCATTGAGCGAGAACAGCTACTACTCGCAGGGGTCGAGGACTTCTCGAACGTCCGGACGGGATACCTCCAGCTGCTGGATGTGGACGCTTCGGCGCCTCCACACGAGGAAGAGGACAGTTCAGCGCCGGTGTTACTGGTGCCTTTAGCAGGCGCTTCAGCGCCTTCCTTCTCCCCTCGGGAGGTCACGGCACTGGCATCTGCGCCTTCAGCACCGCCATCAACGCGGATGCTCGAGGAAGAGCTCTTGTAGGTGTTTAAACGTATTTATTGCTGTCGTCGACCTAGCAATATACCTGATTTAACTGCAGCCGGCGCCGCCGACGAGCCGAAGACACGAGGTGCTGGGCGAGATCGCCAGCATATTGAAGACGAGGCTGATCAAGAAGGCGCAGCCGAGCATGCCCAGCACCCACCACGCCGTCCGTCTGTCGCCTTGAGCCCCGTGGCGATGCAGGCGTTGAAGCGCCCGCTTCTGCTTGGGCAGGAAGATCAGCGCCACGAGAGCGATCAGTCGGATGGCGTAGCAAACGCCCAATGCGAAGGCCACTTGGCCTCTGTCTTGGTCGTCGCGACTGCTGCTGCCGTAGCTGCCGACGTCGTCAAACATATAGCCCAAAGCGTTGGACGAGGTGGTGGCCAACAGCCTCATGATGGAGCCGATGGACACGACGACGCCTACAAAGGCGCCTTCGCCGCCTACTGGAGCGATTTCAGCGGCGATGGAGACCTCGAGAACCACCAAAGCAGCTCGAAGGAAGCCTCGTAAGGCCGTGATGAAGGTGAAAGCTTCGATACTGCGCGTGCCGGCCTCCAGCGTGGCCATGAAGAAGTAGGCGACTTGAGGCAGGATCATGGTGAGCAGGAAGCTGGCTGAGATGCTCCTTCGCCAGTCCACGTTGAGTCCGCAGTACTTCCAGGCCGCCACCGCCAGCACGTAGAAGGCCTCCATGGTGATCTTGCCGGAGGAATCGGCCTTGTCGGTCATCCCGCACCACTCTTCCAGCCGGTCGTGGGGGTATGTGAGGGTGAATTCTGACAGAAACACGAAGATCATGAAGAATCGGACGGCGCGAGTCGTGGATTCCTTGGCCAAAGCGCTTCGGAGTTGCCCCCAATGCCGCTGAAACTTGAGTTTGAACCGTTCAAACCAGTTTGAACGTGTTTCGAGGGCTTCTTGATCGTCTAATCCAGATGGAAACCGCGGTCCGAAGTGGCCATTGCCTCCGTCGTCAATGGCTGGCGGGTCGGCGTCTTCATGGAAGAAGAAGAACAACGCCAGTAACGGGATCAGCGAGTAGAACATGAAGAAGAGCGCCGTTTGTCGGAAGGAGTACAGCGGCGTGAGTCCGAAAGCTGTGATGTGGAAGATGGCCTTGTCTGCTGCGATCTGGCCGACGCATTCGCCCACGAACTGCGTCAACAGCAGCGTGCCTAGCGCTCTTCCACGCTCTTCCAAGGGCTCGCGTCGGGTCTGTGCGATCACGTACGTCTCGCCGACGACTAGCGCCAATATACTGCCGAAACTGGCCAGCATCAGCAGCAGAACGTAGGCGTCAATCAACGCCACGCGGTGCTCCAGCGCTTCTTCGGCTGCCTTTTCGCTGGACAAGGCGTTGTACTCGAGCGCGTAGTTGAGTACAGCCATGCCGAAGCAGGAGACTAGAGACAGGGTCCAGGCCATGACGATGTAGGCCTTGCGTCTGGAGCCTAGCACGGGCACAGCGTCCGAGATGAAGCCCCAAACGAAGCTGTAGGACCACGGGAGCAGCATCAACACATCGGCGGCGTCGGCTTGATACGTCTCCATCTCCAACTCGCCCTGCACCAGCGGTAGTAAGCCACGTTTTAGACACGTGGTGAATACCCCGGCGAATAGTGTCGACACTAACAACCCGAGATGCCGGCGAGTCACCAACTCCACCGCGTGCTTCTCCGGAATAGAGTCGTCCACTGATCGACCTGGGCCAGCTGTTGCTGGGTCCATGGAGCTCGCTACCCGGCCATTTGCCCGCTCTTTGAGTCGCGAGGAGCTCATCAGCGCCGCGTCGTAGTCCGCAGTCTCCAATACGGCACAGGAGCTCTCCAGCGGGTTGTCCACTCGACTCAGAATCGGGATCACGGTCGCAGTCGAGTCGTTCAAACCGCGGTCGTCGTCTTCGTATCGGCTGTCGTTAAGCCGGGATGGCGGCCATCTCCTAGGTGGCAGTGGCTCGCCAGCCTTGCCAGCCTTGCCAGCCTTGCCAGGGTCGCCAGGGTCGCCAGAGTTGCCCAGAACGTCCCCACCGCTGCTGCCCTTGCTGCTGTTGCTGAAGAAGATGCGTCGAGTCATGCCGGACACGTCGAACCTGCGACGCTGGACGAGGCTTGACCCGCCGAGAGCGCGGAAACTCGCGAGCTTTTTGCGTTGTGAAGCTCAGCGGAGGTCTCCAGGGGCGGTGGGGCGTGGTAAGGCTGCGCGGAGCGTTGCGGCGATGGGGAGCGAGTGACAAGTGCATGAGCTTCGCCTGCCGGAGAGCTCTTGCTGATGTGCAGCGAGTCGGATCGTAATCCCACTGTTCAAAGAATTGGAGTAATCGCAAACTGCCTTATCATTGGTCCAAAAACACCAAAATCAATCGAAGTTCTCATCTGAATTGTCAAAATGGCGTAACCTCCTATTTATGGACCAAAAGCAGTGCCCTGAAATCCTAAGGATGGCAAATACCACATCTTAACTTTGGTATTGATGCCAAAACTAACTTCCGGACTCCTCGCTGTGAAACCAGTTGGTCTCGGGAATCGTCGGACCGGGATTTGCTGGTGTAGCACCAAATCCCAAAATGCGGCTACGGTTGGCATTTTGCCTGCCAACACGGCAGCCTCCTGTCCTGAAACCCGGGGCGGCGGGACAACCCGACGAGCATCCATGCATTTTCATTCCGGCCAAATTTGAATCTTGCTTGCAAAATGTACCCACGCTCCGCCCCGCGCTTGCAAGTCTGCGGTCTTCAGTCAGAAATACGTAAAAGACCATCTAATCTGAATTCTGCAGCATTTAGCGTTCTAAATAAATGGGTTCCTTCAACGAATAGAATATGGGCAGTTCCCTCATCTTCCTGAAAGCTGTCGCCTCTGCTCGATGGCGTTCCCGGATTCGGAAGCCCCAGCGGCGACCGAGAGGGAATCGACCCCTCGTTCCGAATGCCACACCTCTGTTGCCGTCCTCGTGGATACCATCGCGACTGCGACGGGCCACGAGCAGCAAAGCGCACTCCAGATCCTCCTACGCAAGTGCATCAGCAGGCAACAGCGCGAGCAGATGTACCAAGCCAGTGGGGTCCACGTGCTCTCGGAAGTGGTGAACAGTGGCGACGTCTACCTCACGCAGCTGTACGCGCTGACGTGCTTGGGCT
>MBAC02006084.1:0-15488 GCA_001712635.2 Nothophytophthora sp. Chile5
CCAAGCATCCGCCACCTGCGTCTGCTGGAGAACATGTATGTCTTAGCTACGCTTGCTTTCCCCTGTTGCTGTGTTGAATGACCACTAATCCTGAATGACGCCGTAGGCTGTCGCACGCGATGCTGTGGCGCTGTTAACGGAGGCGACAGCGGGGGTCGAGCAGTACACGGAGGTGGTGGTTGACCCGAATTCAGACCATACAGTGTCGGTGGAGCTGACGAAGGACGAGGCGCTGAAGTGGAAGTTCGGTACCGAGAAATACGACATCAACTTTGGTGTTCGCTTTTTCGAGGAGAGCAACGGCGAAGGGTGGGAGCAGATCGTTCCTATGAAGCGAACAGCCTCGTATCGCCAAGAGCAGAGCGGGTCCTTCCAGGCTCGTTCTTCAGGCACTCTCGTGTTCAAGTGGGACAACTCGTATTCAGTGATCCGGTAAGGTCCTGAGTTCGTGTATTGCCCTCCTACTCGTGGTTATGCTGACGATAGTTGTGATGCCTGGTTTGTGCTGGTCAGATCGAAGAAATTGCGCTTCATGATCAGTCCTGATGGAGGTAATGCCGAATCCACAGAGAGTGAAGACTGGGATGCGCACAAGATGAAAGAGGAAGAGGTGACGTTCGAAAACTGGTTCGGAGTATCGATCGAGAGCCTGCCCGCCTCGTTACGAGCTCTCCAGCCCAGACACCGCGTCATGGTGCACACCCAGCCTTCGTGCCGCAAGATGACGAAGTCGTTTCCTGCGACCGTCTACATGAGCGACCAGTTCCCGCTAAGTGTATGTTTCTCGTTACTGGCGAATCTCCTAGAGGTTCGTGCTGTTCGTTGGCATCTAACTTGATGTGGTGTTACTCTAGGTGACGGAGTTTCTCCCAGTGATAGAAGTGCTGTCGAAGACTACGAGTACCTTTGAAAGCGTGCAGGAGTTTTTCTCGGCGGTGAGCACCAGAGCAGGAGGATCCATCAACCCAGTGTATTATTTGGGTGGGTACTCGTTTGCTAACTTTCCCTCTGGTTTCCATGCTGTTGTGTTCCTACTGCAGTCACTGACAGAAGGATTCCCAGTTCAGTTTTGCTTCCCATTGGTGCCCTCGGTCTCGGCGACTTTCCGCTTTGACCGAATGGATCTCCAAACTCCAGACTCGCAACTGTTCGTTGTCCCCAGCAGCTACACGATGCAACATGAAGACGTGCTCTCGCCTCGCACCCACCAAGAAATGCTGCAGCGCGTCACGGCTGCTTGAACCCTCGTCGCCACATGTACGAAGCGGTTAATGATGTCGTTTGCATCCTCAAAGGAATGGTTTCTCTCGTAGCATGCAGAAAAGATCAGTAGCAGTAAACGCATTTATCATTCTGCCTTGCCGATTGATTGTACGAAGCTGGAGTTTAGTTTGCCGAGAAGCGAGGGATACTCTGGTACCCGCGGCGACGTGACGTTCGCGTCGCGAATAGCGCCAGACCCACAACCGCCAGCGCCAGGCAACTGATCACCAGATTCACGCCTCGGGAGGATGATAATGTCGGGCGCTCAACGGTTGCAAGTATCTCGTCTGAGACTGCGGACGTCTCGACAACAGCGGCCACGTCGAGGTCGTCCCATCCATCCAGACATTTAGTCTTGGCCACCTTGCTGAACCATTTGGCCGCAGGACGGGGAATGCGAGCAAGGTCTGTGGACTTGGGGGTATAGCCCTCGGGCGAACCGGTTTGCGACGTGAAGTTGACGTAGTAAAGTCCGAATCGCGGACCGTACGAGCCCCACTCATAGTTATCTAGGAAGCTCCAGGCTGTGTAGCCGATCACGGGGATTTTCTCCTCGACCACTGCTTTGTATACCTGCTCCACGAACGACTGGAAGTACCAGAGCTAGTCCATGTTCTCAATCTCGTCGTTGCCACACCATCCATTCTCAGTCAGGAGGATGTCTGCAGTCGGGTCGTGCTTGTGCATCCACTTAATCGTTGCTAGATAGCCAGGCGGATAGCCCGTGAACGCCTCGCAGTAGCTGTTGCCGTGGCTGTCAACCCCGCCAGCACGTGAGCCTGGCATGATGTGCGTGTCGTCCACGGCCTTGTCCGCCATCCAGCCGGGAGCAAGCGACGCGCAGTCCGTGTTGGAGGCCTCTGAGTCGCAGTCCGTGGCCATACGCGATGCGTAGTGGTTGAGCATGAACAGGTCGTAGGAGCCCTTGACAAGCTCCGCCTCCTCGGGTGTGAAGCGCGGCAAACGCTCGCCCACGATTTCGCGCATGATGGCAGGATAGTCTCCCGTCACGATGGGAGACAGAAACCAGCCGAAATCGAATTGTTGCGCACGCTCCGCAGCCGCCACGTCTTTCACGTTCTTCGGGTCGAGCGGGTAGTAGTAGTTGGTGTTGAGCACAATGCCAATGCGTGCGGCTGGACTCAGCGCACTGCCGGCCTCGGTCTTAAGCTCTCGGAACTTCTTGACAGCGGTACCGTGCGCGACCAAAGCATTGTGGGACACCGTGTAGGCCTGCGTAGACGAACCCGAGAAGCCCGGTGCGTGAATGCCCGTGCCGTAGCCCAACCCAACGAACGACAACGGCTCGTTGAATGTCGTCCACAAGTCCACCTTGCCGCCAAACTCCTCGAACATGAGCGTCGCGTACTCGTCGAAGTGGCTAACAATGCCTGGGTTCAGCCAACCTGGGGGCGATAACTGGGTGTGCAGCTCCGATGGCAGGTCCCAGTGATACAGCGTCAGGATTGGCACCAACTTGTTGGCACGCAGTTCGTCGATGAGGTCGTGGTAGAATGCGATGCCCGGCGCATTGGGGCGCATGCGACGAGTCTGTGGGTGCCAGTTCATCACGCGCGACCAGGAGATGGAGAACCGAAAGGATTGAAGCCCTGTCTCCACCATGAGCTTGGTGTCAGTCTGATAGCGGTGGAAGAAGTCGTCGGCCACGTCGGCGCATTCCATCCCCGGTTGCTCGCGACAGAAGTCGTCCCAGATGCTGGGCGTGCGGCCCGACTCGTTATATGCACCCTCCACCTGATACGACGCCGTGGCCGAGCCGAACATGAAGTCGTCCGGGAAGCAACGTGGCGCCGTGTTGGCGCCGGTGGGGTTGGCCAGCAGGACAGCGATGCCTCCTGCGAGCTGGAGAAAGCAGTCGACAAGTCGCATGTCGTCGTGTATTTCCAAGGTGCTGACGGAGGTCGAGGACGAAGCTAATGTGAAACTGAGAGGCGAGAAAACGAGAGGCAAAGCTAATTTGACCAACCGGAAAAAAGAGGTGTGCCTCTTGATGAGTGGAAACTTCAAGGACTTGCAGCTGCAGTTCTGTGCATGTGCGTGTGTG
Organism: Nothophytophthora sp. Chile5; assembly: GCA_001712635.2. Lineage (NCBI taxonomy): Eukaryota > Oomycota > Peronosporomycetes > Peronosporales > Peronosporaceae > Nothophytophthora > Nothophytophthora sp. Chile5. Next base: position 3,329 of record MBAC02006084.1, read on the forward strand.
ACGCAACCACCCATCGGTGATCACAGAAGTCACCGCCGCTGCAAATCACTGCGGCACTAAAGAACAGGGCCGTGTGCACACAGAGAAGCTCTGGATTCTGTTCGAGTTTTCAGTAGAGGAGGTCGACTCTTGTTCTGAACGATTTAGCTTGTGGGATGCCCAGTGCTGCCACAGTCTCCGCCAGCAGCGACACCAGCCTCGACATTGACGTCGCCACTGTCAACTTCACCTCGCTGGGGGGTAGCGTCGATTTGAAGCGCGAATCGATACTGGTACGGTGAGGCGGCAGCTCGTCCTCATCGTCGAACGCCTTTCGAGGATCCTAGCACGAACGCCGTGCAGGCGAAGTCTTCGCCACCAGAACACCAAATAAATGTCAGAGACGCTGTGCATCCATACCAAGCGATCATCTCGTTGCTGCATGGGGTGTGGTGCTCCAAACAGGCTGCACCTGATTCGTATGTCGACGTTCACCTCACGAAACGAATGGCTGTGGGGGGTCAAAGCAAGAATGTGGGTCAAAGATGGGATTTCTTCAGGTAAAATGGCGATCTGGAAACCAAAGCACCGGACTTTGAAAGAAGCTCGCAAACTTCAAATTTGAGCAAGGATGCCACCGTTTTGTCGCGCCAGAAGAGGAACAATAGCAGCTTGGGGCCTGGTTGCGCAACAAACCGGGTAGCTGGATAAGATCGACGGTAAGGTGCCACTATTTTATGTTTCGGTTGGGTGTTTGGCTCCACGCAGCGCATGGCGCGCTCGCTCACGCACCGATGATGATGGAGGAGGCATTTTTGGTCCAACATCATTGTTGCGTGGCTGACCAAGCCTTCCCAGATTATAGATCCAGGTTGCTTTCCGAGTTATTTTCCGAGATACGGTAAACCACAGACGTATTACCAAATCCAGAGAAATGTGATATTTTTCACTCTTCAATTAACTAAGTCTGAAGACCTGGTTTTGGAAACATGAGTGTCCGAGTTTGAAAACATGGTCAACTTGAAGATGGGCAGGACTCCGTGGTGCAACAGCGCACGACCAAAAGATTGCCATGCGGAATCTCATCGAGATCTCTCGGCGCTGTCGTGTGTTCCTGCCTCAGTCGCCAACTTCGCTGGTTCTGCACAGATCTCCTCCAAGCCTGACTGCCACTTCCCGGAAGCCGATGGGGTTCCTGAACCGCTCGTTGCTGTGCGCGGCGGCCGCCTGTGCCGCGCTGTTCGCATCTGCCAGCCCTGCCGCCGCCGAGCCGCGCTGCTTCGCCGACGACTTCATGTTTGGCTCGGCCACGGCATCCTACCAAGTGGAGGGAGCCTACAAGGAGGCCGGGCGCACGTCCAGCATCTGGGACGACTTCTGTCGCGACAAGCCTGATGTGGCGTGCGCCAACGTGGCCGACGACTTCTTCCACCGCTACCCGGACGACCTCAAGCTCATGTCTAACGATGGGCTGCAGTCCTTCCGCTTCTCCATCTCCTGGTCGCGTGTGATGACGTGGAACCCGACCACTCGTCGCATGGTGCCCAACCCGGCGGGCATCGCCTTCTACCACGACCTCATCGACGAGATGGCCAAGAACCAGCTCGTGCCCATCCTGACCATCTACCACTGGGACCTTCCGTCTGCGCTACAGGATGAGCTGTCCCCCAAGGGCTGGCTTAACGACGAGATCATCGGCCACTACGTGGAGTACGCGACGCTCATGTTCCAGGAGTTCGGCCAAAAGCTGGACTACTGGACGACCTTCAACGAGCCCTACTCGTTCGTGACGCAGGGCTACGGCACGGGCACGCACGCGCCGGGCTTCACTGGCTCGGCCACCAACACGTACATTGTGGCGCACAATCTGCTGCGTGCGCACTCGCAGGCCGTGCAGAAGTTTCGCGCGTTCCGCGAAACGGGCGTCGTGCGTCCCACGGCGCGGATCGGCATTGTGCTCGTGGCGCACTACATGTACCCGCTGGACCCGAACAACCCGAAGGACGTGGCGGCCGCCGAGCGCGCGCTGCAGTTCGACTACGGTTGGTTCCTGCAGCCCATGATCTCGGGCGACTACCCGGCGGTCATGCGCGAGGTGGTGGGCGACCGGCTGCCGCGCTTCACGCCCGAGGAGTCGAAGCTCATGAAGGGCTCGTACGACTTGTTCATGATGAATCACTACGCGTCCAAGTCCGTCACGGACTGTGACTCACCCACGTCTGAACGCAGCTGTGATGAGTTGACGCTTGGCTGGGAGAAGGATAAGGGCGTCGACGACACTCGCGCGCCGGAGGGCACGCGTCTCTCCAGCAAAGACAAGCACGGCAACCACAACTGCGCCTGGTTCACGGCCTACCCGCCTGGATACCTCGCGCTCATGAAGTGGGTGAGCGCGCACGACCCGTCGGCTGACATGCTGCTGACTGAGAACGGCTGGTGCGGCAACGACGAGGTGGACAACCCGGACCAAATGTGGTACTATCAGAACTACATGGAACAGGTCTACAAGGCGGTGACGCAGGAGAAGATCAAGGTCATCGGCTACACGGCCTGGTCCTACCTGGACAACTATGAGTGGGGTTCATTCGAGCCGCGCTTCGGCCTCTACTACGTCAACTTCACGTCGCAGACCGGCTCCAAAGACTACGACACGCCCAAGATCTCGGACCTCGCGCGCATCCCGCGCCCCGCCGCCAAGTGGTTCAGCGAGCTAGCCAAGACGAAGTGCATCCCCGAGTCCTCGGAGGAGGCGGCCGTGGCTGCCACCCCCAGTGGTTCCGCTAGCAATGGCGGCCTGTCGACATTGGCTATCGTGGGCATTGTGGTTGCTGCCGTCGCGGTGGTTGGCGCGCTCTTCGTCGGTGTACGCAGCTTCATGGCTCGCGGCTCCAACGGGGAGCGCACCCCGTTGCTGTAGGCTGGTGGAGTAGCAACGAGTAGCAAAGGGATACACGGTCATGCAGTGGTTGTGTTTTTTTCGAGCCGTGGGTTGCTCAGCAGCCCGAGGCAATTGGAGCAACGCGGAAGGGGTCGGTAAGCAACCACAACATGACACTACACGTAACCAACTTTATTCTTCTCCAGTAAAGTTCTTGAAAGTGAATACTTCTTGCAAGCTCTTCCGTCTCGTGAGTTGTGCATCGAGTTTCAACTGACGTGGAGGTGATACGATGGCGGTCGTGTGTGGTACTAACGTTATAGGTTTAACAATATGAAAGGCATGCATTGATGCATGCAGGCTGAGCCGAGTATGGCCGCGATAGAAAGTGTACGAATGAAGTCCGCTAAAACTCGGAGCTTCTCCGTGTCCACACGGCATTACATGCATTATAGTGAATGCACATTAGAAAGGAATACATGCACGTGCATGTACGATGCTTACCCAGATCAGGGTGGCATCAAGCGGTCCATACTCGAAGCTGTCCCCGCTTCCTGGCCAATCGAATAGAGATTCTGCGACTACCGAAAGCTACATATTATGTGCTTAATTCAGTACAGACGAACATGTCGACGAATAAGCTTAATGCCATTTGATTGGCGGGAAATAAGGCGTGACGCTTCAATCTGCGTTCATCCAACTGGCTAAAATACACCCCTCTCATAATTAATGCGACACTTCTTTTCGACCATCCGCTCCCTGGCAAAACTGCTGTAAAACCTGTAACATCTAATTCGACAGCGCATCGACGCTCTTCCTGCCATTTCAGCTTTTGCCTTGGCATCCGGCAATAATGGCACAGGAGACCCCGCTTTCGGCCGCGCTGGGCTTGTTCGCCTCTACGGAAGCCCCCGCGGGACTGGAGGCGCTGCTGAAGGAGGAAAAGAACAAGCCAGTGGTGGTGCTTTCGCTCCCACAGGAGATTGGACGGAAGCAGCAGCGGGAGCAGGAGAAGCTGCTCGTGCCGCTCGCCTTCCTGTTCCGCGGGCGCGACGACATTGTACGACGCGATATGGGGATGCGGTGTCTCTATCATCTGTTGTAACGTACGACCCCCTTCAATTGTTGGTTATTAGGTGCTGATCCAAACCTCTGCGGGTGATGTGGAATCCCCGGATCTCGCCGTCTTCAAGGCCGGCGCCAAGTCAACCGTCGTGACTGGTGAAGGCTCGCTGAAGGGACGCGTCTTGGCGTTGGTGAATGAGATCGGATGGAGTCCAGGTGCGTGTCGCTAGCCCTTCTTGGCGCTGTGCTTGGCCCAGAGAGGCCTGTTGCTTTTCAGGAGGTTTACGTGATACGGCAGCTCACTAAGTCTTACGAGTCGTAACGTCTGTTTAACAGATTGCCCGGGGGAGACGGAGCTGCCCAACTACCTGTCGCCGATCGACGCGGAGGAGCTCCTGGGTGATGTGGTCGCGTTTACCACCAGTCAGCGGGACTGCGTGGCCAACGCCGCCAATGTATCTTCGATTATCTGGCACGCCTTTGTGGAGGCCAAGCGCGCCATCAATTGGGCAGGCTTCTACTTCGTGCGTCCGTTGGCCAACCCGAAGGAGACGGATCACGCGCAGATCCTCATCCTGGGCCCGTTCATGGGCAAACCTGCGTGTAGCCGCATCCGACTGCAGAGTGGCGTGTGCGGCGCTGCGGCGCTCACCAAGACCGTGCAGCGCATTGCGGATGTGCACCAGTTCCCCGGACACATCGCATGCGATGGCGCGTCCGAGTCCGAGTTGGTAGTGCCCGTGTTCGACAAGCAGGGCGAGGTGATCGCGCTGATTGATCTGGACTGTCCGCAGAAAAACGGTTTCTCGGCGGACGACGAGCGCTCGCTCGTGGAGGTGGCGCGCCTCATCTCGGAGGCGTCGGACTGGCACAATGTGGACTTGCCGTACTCCCAGCCGTAAGGCGTCGCTCGTCGCCTTCAAGTTGAAGAAGTAGCTAACCAGCCGTTGTGAATACCGCACTGCTTTAGAAAGAAGGGTGTTGTTTTTCGCGTTTGCTTTGATCGTCCTCTTGGCTACGCAGGATCGCTCAAAGTCGGCCGATACGAGGCTAACTGCATGATTGTCGCCAATCCAACTTCATCTGTAGGGCTCCTTTCGGAGCGCTCTCTTGCCATTTGTCACAACGTTCGCTCGCGGTTTCGTAGTCGCTTCGAGTTTTCCACCGTAAGGATTGATGCGGCGGGGCAGATAGTCGGATGCGGAGCGCTCCAGGCCTTGATTTGCTGGGGAGTGGCTTCGCGTTCGGCTGCCATGGGCCACATCCTTCTGGCGTTGCTGCCGCAGCAATGACTGTCGGCCTTTGCGCATGACGTGTACGACGTCATAGACGGACGAGGAGCGACTCAGCGCTGGGTCTTGCGAAACTGCGTACTCCGGTACACGGCGCATGCTGGCTAAGGACGCGGACGGTGCGAGCGTCCGCGCGACCTGTTGTTGCTCTTGTCGTCGACACTGTAGAATCTGCAGCTTCTGCTTGCTTAGCCGGAGCAGCAGGTCCAGATCTCTCGTGCGGATGCCACTATCGAGCTGCAGCCATTTTGAAACGTGTTAGAAGAGAGCCACGCGGAAATCGCCAGTAGAAAGGGTGGAATGAGGATCAGGATCATCTACCTCCTCCAGGTCGAGGAACCCACGCTGCGCCAACGACTTGTTGATGCCTGGATACACAGCTAAGCACAAGGAAAGGAAGCGGCCCGTAGCAAAAACAAAACGCACCATCAAGATGACGACATAATCCTGTTGCATCAAAACCTCAGCACAGAACCAAGAACTTACCGAGTTGGTGAAGATGGCGCAGCTCCTTCGTGACACAACGCTCGACGCTCAGAATCTCTTCGGTAGCAGCAACCAAACGCTGCAACTCGTGATGAGACTGCTCTGCGTCGGTCGTGGAATGGCTGCTCTCCGCGCTATTGTCGGTTTTACCTCCGCCTGTTACTCCCAGCGTTTTCATCTGATATACGCGGTTGGATGCTGCACCCCTGACGTGCTCGAAGAAAGCCTGGATTGAGTGGCCCAGCTGCCTCGACATAAGTTCCTATCAAGCAGAATGATGAGCTTCGTAAGTGATGATCAAGTCATCCCCACCTGCAAAGGTTGCAACATGGGAAGCCGATACCTTCAAGAGAGAGTTGGACGTCTGGATGAGTCGTTTCATCCTCTCCGCTGGGGAGCAATTCTCCACAGACAGCGACGTCTCTCTCATGAGATTCTCGTCGGGCAAGAACTGCTGCGATTCTTCGATCGCCAGGAAGCGCTGTATGCCAAACATGCACGTGTTAATACAGAGGGGAGGAAATATCACGCCATAGCAAGTTGAGACCTGGAGAGCGACGTGCCATGGGCAAAGCCTGGCGCTGCTGTCGGGTGCAGATCCATGGCGCTCTGACTGGGAAGCAAGACAGGAGCGCCAGAAGCACGAGCTGTTGAGCAATTCCAGCACAGCGTCGCTTTCGGTGGGCAACAATGCTGCAGAATGGTGCAGCTGCGCAACCATTTCAGAGTTAGCGGAAGAAAATGCACACTGTTCAAGCAACAGCACATGTCACACGATGTAAGGCATGTGTGCGGGCGGATGCATTCGAATGTGTCATGGAATCCAGCGGCAGCTATGCAATTATCAACCAAACTTACCTCGATGAAAACTGCATCTGCATCGTTGAATTGCTGAAACTCCAGTGCGGATGGCCCAACTGCCCCTCCATTGGCATTGTAGTGCTTCCACAGTCCACCAGGATTCTTAATCACGCAGTATACAGCCTCATTGGGCTCGACCATGCCCACTTGGTGACAAGGGAGCGCACTGACTGCGTCTGAAAACGCTAGGCTTGTCAAGTGACTGGCATTTGATCTGGCACGTTCGGGCTCGTCGTTTTGCCTCCCGCGGGCGATATACACCAGGAGAAGCTCGTGAACACTTTGATCATCCAGCGGCTGCATGATTATCTTCGGGTGTGGTCTGGGCTCTGGCACAGCAACCTCTTCTTGGTCTCCTTCACTCTCGTCCACGTCGCAGAGAACAGGAAGATACAGTGTCGAGAGGCATCCCTCGCCGAACAGTGCAGTCGGGTACCTTGGCACAACAAAACCAAGAGCAGAAGGCACAACGAACGAGATGGAATGAGATTGAGACAACTGTACGATACGAAAGAATAGGTCGCAGTATGCACACGTACAACTGCTTCAGCATGTCGACATCTCCCGGAGGAAAGAGCGCGAGGAATCGCGTAGAATAGTACAGCGTTTGCACGAGTTGGAGAACCGAGGCGCGAACGAACACGCTTTCCTCCTCCTCGACTCCACCGTTGTTTGTTGGGTGGGGCGTATCGCTCGTTGCGTCACCATCCACCACGCTCTCTCTCGATTTCCTCCGATAGGAAGCAAGGATCGCATTTTCCGACCCGCATCGAAGCTGATCGCGAGGCCGTTGCAAAACAGCACTGGCTGCCCTCAGTGACCGCCGAGCCGCCGCTAGCACCGCTTGGTCGACTGGACTGGACGTCGAAGTGCCATCCATTGTGGCGCTTGTAGCGTAATTTTGCATGACCGCCGCGAAGTTTCGCTCATACTCGGAGATATTGAAGTAAATGTTCGAGTCTGCTAGCTCGACACGCTGCCACTGACCGCTTTTTAGAATCCGCGAGACCGAATCGGGTGGCTCTTTTCGCATTGACGGCATCCAGCGGATGCACGCTGAAGTCAACGGAATATCGCATGCTGTGCCAGGGAACTGCAACGTGTCTGCGAAAGCCAACAGCCGGAAGTTCGAGCACCTTTCGTCATTGGTTGCAAAGGACAAAGGAGCGGCATCTCCAGACGGCGGAAGTCCGCGTATTCTGCGGGCGGTAGAGGAGGAAAATGTGGAGGAGGAGGCGATCGACCTCCGAGATCTCTGATGCTTCGCAGAGCTCGCCGGACACATCAAATGCGTCAACATTTCCACCCACAAATCTTCTCCCGACCCACCAAAGTGAATCGACGATGCAGACCTGCCTTTTTCCGATGAACAAGCAGTTGACGTCGTCCTGGACACCGAAATGACGGATCGCACGTCCAGCGTCTGGCCGTCTTTCAGTGCGGGTCCGTGCTCCACGAGTAGTTTCTGGATGGCACCTTTCAAGAGTGTGTTTCTGCCGTCTCCATCCTGTTCTGATGAGTGCGGTTTGTCATTCACCGCGCTGCTATTGACGAATTGCAGGCCTGGGATCAGCAGCAAAGCGCCGACCGCGTCCCCACAGTCGTGCTGTAATCGAGCGAGGAAGAGTTGCCACTCCGCGTGTCGCAGTAGCGCTTTGACCTGTAGCACGTCGGGACAGAGAAGGTTAGTGACTCGTTAGTGCGAAGTGCTCGTCTGCTCACCGCGATGAGGCTGTGTCAGCGCTATCTAGCGGGCGAACGCATGCACAGGAAGCTAGGGAGGGAGATTACCTTACTTTCAGACCCCTCCGTGGTGTCTGCAGTGACGTTTTCCATGCGAATCAAGGCCTTCTTCACCTCCGCGATGCATTCGTGGAAAAGCGCCTACGATCAACACAATGTGAACGAGACACATTCATTAGCATGGTAAACGGATGTCCTTACACGGTCATACGAAAGGCCGTTACGCACCTGCAACCGCGCCGCCGCCTTCGCTTGCGTCTGCGCCGCGAACTGCGCGAAACCAGCATCTTGGGCCGCGGCTTTCTGGACGTTGACTTGACATTCCCCGTCAAGCACAGCCTTTAGACGCTCTGCTTGCGCGCGCTTCACCTCGCGAACACCCCTCGATTCCCTACGCTTGCGTCGAAACAGCTCGAGCCTCGTGGCACTCGCATCCGCGCGGATCTCCTGCAGGAAACAACGCTGTACGTTCACGTTTGTCGCGGAGATTGACGCCAGCATCATGTTCGAAGCGGCTCCGGCAGCGGACGACGCGCTTCCAGCTCGCAAGCGAGCGTCCAGCGATCCCAAGCGCCCCCTTGCCGAGCGCAGAGCGTCATCTGGGCTCGCTCTACTCTGCTGCTGAGGTGTGGCCACTATGGCGGATAAGTGGTGGCGCAGGACGCTGAACAGCGCAGGGAAGGCCCCATCGGCCGCGGCTGACATCGCTTCCTCGAACTCTGTGCGTGCGTCTGTTAGCGGTCGATTAAGTATGTTTGTCCGGAACGAATCCAGTCGACGCCTTTGGAAATGCACTAAAGTTTTATGCATTATTATCAACAAAGCCTCGACGGTAGTGTTTTGTCCAGTTTGAGAGCAAGTTCGATATAAGAACTGTTGTAATCAATATGTATACTTGGGATTCTGTATACTCCAAGAATAAACTATCGTTCTATTTTGGTTCGTCCATTTTGAAAAAAAGATCTGAGATTAATATTCGATAATTTTACGGTACAGTACACTAAAGATACGAGAGGGTGGTGTCACTGGATGCGGATCCTTCAACATTTACCACCAAAATGATACGCGTCCACACTTGACATCGTGGGGCGTTGATGCGTATCCTTTCCGTGTGTGAATCGTAACCGCAAGATGCGTCGACAATAGACTGTTGATTGTTGATGCGTATCTTTCCGTGTGTGAATCGTAACCGCAAGATGCGTCGACAATAGACTGTTGATTGTTGATGCGAATCTTTCCGTGTGTGAATCGTAACCGCAAGATGCGTCGACAATAGACTGTTGATTGTTGATGCGTATCTTTCCGTGTGTGAATCGTAACCGAAAGATCGTCGTCAATAAAATGCTGATTGTCGACACGTGTCGACAATTGAAGGTGGAGTGTGGAGACGAAACTGCAGGTGTCACACAGTTGCACTTGTGTGTAACCGCCATCGGTTCGAAAACGTATCAGTACGGTACTCTCTCGTAGCATGTTATGTTACAAAGCTCGCCCCCTCCTGGCGAGCTTCCATTTTTGGCGATTCTTTCCACGGAATCGCCAGCGCGCGCTCGAGCGCTTGCATTGGCCGAGTGAAGCGACTGCCACAGGGGCGACCGCCTGGTTCGATACTCTAGCGTTGTGGGGAGGTCCAGCGCGGGCGGCCCCCCGCGAGATCTTTTGCTCTATCTTACTGTTTGTATGCTCGCCCCCTCACCGCCACTCATTTTTTCGCCCCCCGCCGCCGGCCAAAGATTTCCCTCATTTCTTCTTCGGCAGCGTCGAGAGAGAAGCAGACAGCGACAAGCAAGAAGCGAAAAGCAAGCGAAGCAAAGCGAACAGGAGCACAGCAACAGGTCAGGACAAACAGGTGAACACAGCGGGCGACTTCAGAGCAGGAACAGCGACAAGCGACAGGTGCTTCGAGTGCAGGAGCAGCTCCGCGCGGGTTGTTTCGCCAGGCGACATCGGCCGCTCGGCGAGTGGTGTGGAGTGGACGTGTTTGTGGGTGATTGGGTGTGCTTTTCATCGTTTTTTGCGCGTGAACGAGTGTGTGCGCGCGAGTGGATTTGCTTTCGTATATCTTTAAGGCGTGGAGAGTCTCTCGGTCGGTACCTTGTTGCCGAGCGGGGATTTTTGGCGTGTGAGGAGTGATCTCGTCTGCCTCTCTGTGTGTGAGCTGGAAAGCTGAGCTCGGGTGTACATCACACTCTGGTTTCGGCGGCGTGGCTTTCACTGGTAAGGCTTGATTGATCTCTTCGTTCTACCAACAACAAAAAAACAAAAACAAAAACAAAAACAAAAACAGGAAAGAAAAAAGTAGTTTGTATATTCAGGAGAATGTTTGGAATGCGGAGTGAAAGAGCGAATTGGAGTGAAATGGGTCGTGTGAGGGTGCTGTTGGTGTGTCTTCTCGGCGTGTGGAGTCTGGGGGTTTCTTCGGCGCCGACGGCGGTCAAGACGTGGACGAGAGACGACGGTGCGACGACGACGACGACGGTGAACTGTACGGCTCTGTCGCCGCCTCTCAATGTCAAGTTTTGGGAGGCGATGGAGCGGTGCTATGACTGCGCGGCGGAACCCTCGTGTGGCTTCTGTCGCTCAACCATGACGTGCGTGGCAGGCAACTTGCAAGGCCCGTTCGATCGCTTCCAGGTTTGGTGCGGAGATTGGATTCCAGAGGCCGAAGCTTGCCCTGTGAACCCGCAGTGTGCCGCGATCAACGATTGCGGAAGCTGCGCTGCTTCGGACCAGTGCGTGTGGTGCGCTTCGGATGCATCCTGCATGGCGGTTGAAGAAGGTTACGGCTCCGGCTGCAAGTCATTGATCAGCGAGACGCCGTGCCCCAAAGTGGTTGTTCCAGGTGCGTGCGCGCTTCTTGCGTGTTTTGCCTTCTGTGTGTGGAGTGGGGACGACTAACTGCGTATTTTGTCTGCTGGTGCAGAGACGATCATCGTTGGAGATGTGATCATCTACCAAGAGCCACCTAATGTTCGGAGGGGCATTGTTGTCACGGGCGTCACTCGGTACTCGACGAACTACTCAGTCGTCGTGAATCAATCGACCGTATCTGTGTTGTCAGGCGGCGGTATTCAGCTGCGTGGCGGCGATGACACCCGGTTCAACATGCCTGGTGGTTCAGTGGAGATTGCTGCCGGAGATGGATTGCATCAAAACCGTGGACGTGGTGGCATTGTGAAGATTTCCGGAGGCAACGGCCATGGCGTCCAAAACTTCGATAATTCGGTCACGGGTGGCGCTGTTCAGCTCGTGGGCGGAGCATCGGCGACAGGAACAGGTGGCGATGTTGACGTATCTGGCGGTGATGGCGGGACTACTGGTGGCTCCATCAATATCCTATCTGGTGCAAGTTTTGCCTCGTCGAGCGGCAACGTTGCCATCAGGACAGCTAAGGTTATCAGCGCTGGAGCGTCCGGCAGCGTTCTTCTCCATACAGGTGCAGCGCAGCAGGGAGCGTCGGGCTCGATTGATCTTCGCACTGGGAACTCAACATCGGATCAAGCAGGTTCTATTGTGCTGTCCAGCGGTTCGTCTGGCGGAGACAAGGGCGGTAGTGTTCTCGTGCAAGGCGGTTCATCTGGAGGAACTGAAGTTGGCGGATCGGTGCGCGTCGAGACTGGCGGGTCTGCCTCGAAGTCGTCTGGCGAGCTGGTTATTGTAACCGCCAATTCGGGGACGAATGGGTCCAGTGGCGCCGCTGTTATGGGCACTGGTAACTCGTCATCACAGGCCACCGGCCCGATACTTCTGTTTACGGGAAACGCAAACGAATCCACAGCCGGCTCGATTTCTCTCCAGGTCGGCCTTGGAAATGCCGATAAGGGGGGAGAGATACGCGCAAGTGCAGGTTCAACCA
>MBAC02006106.1:0-38684 GCA_001712635.2 Nothophytophthora sp. Chile5
GGAAGCCGCTGCGCAGGTTCTTCCACGCGATCATGGGGTTGCCTAGCACGTCCACGCTGCCCAGGATCACGTAGGCCTGGCGCAGCGCCTCGCTCTGGTAGTGCGACACAAGCCGCGTGGCCAGCGCGTCGGGCTGCACGAACGAGTTGTGGATGTGCAGTGCCTTGAGCTGGAACGGCGCGTTCGCAATCTTGGTCAGACTCGTGCCAATGGCGTTCAGGATCAGTCGCAATGGCCCCACGGTGATAGCCGACGTCGAGGACGACGACGCATCCGTCAGTGCCGCGGCGTGCGACAACGACGAGAAATGGCCGTCTGCGATGGCCCCGGCGCTGTCACCGAACGAGAAGCTCACGGTGGCTCGGATCGGGTCGATGTGGAACTCTTCGAAATAGAGTTTTTTCTCCTCATCCTTGGACGCCATGGCGCTCAGACTGCCGTACTTGGCCACCGTGTACCGCTGGATCTCCGTGGCCAACCCTGTGTGCTGCTGACTCGGGTGCGGGCTCGGAAGTTGCTGCTGTTGGCCACTGTTGCGACGAGATGTCACGATCTTCATCGTCGGTGTCGTGGGTCCCGAAGTGGGGCCGGCCGACGTCGTGCCGTCCTTCTGCGCCGCCTCCAGCACTTTCACCGTCACTTCCAGACTGGCGTTAAAGTCCTTGAGTAACAGGTGGCTGTGAGCAGCGCGAGACACGTCTCGACTGATGCTGGAGCCATTGGCCAACACCACCGCGCGCTTCTTGTCCCTCGCGGCACTGGCGCTATTGCCGCCGTACATGTTGCTGTGCACCAAAAGCGGCAGCAGCTGGTAGAGCAGCGAGCCATCCACACGAATGTGCACGGGAAGCATGCTGGCGCTGAAATGCCGGATGAAGTGGATGCCGGCGTACTCATCGTGCTTCACGAGGATCAGCTGCAGCACCGGGATATTTACCGCTTGCCCATTCACAATGCGCGTGCGCGACCGGCCACTTGGGTTCGAGAAACGCAGCAGCACCGGATACGGCGTCATCTGCAGCTGGTTATCTACCTGCACGTCGCTCACTTGGAGGCGGAACGCGACGATTCGCGGACGCGTCTCGCGCTCCAGCCGCGACAAAGCAGCCGCGCTGCCGGCGATGGATGCCGCCGTATTCGCACGGTCCTGTTCACTCAAAAGGACCTCCAAGACGACTCCTGAGACCGACATGTATATGAGCTCCTTGGGGACTCCATCGACGATCGAGATGCCGATTCCCTGCAGTTGCAGCGTTGCATGCAGCGTCGGCGCGACCACGAAGCGCTGCAGGAACTGCAGTCCACTATGTTCGCTTGCTTCCGCTTTGCCCGTCAGGTCGCTGGGTGTCTGCGTATTCGCAGGCATCACCTTCTCTCCACGCAAACGCGTGTCGGTGAAGCGCAGCACGCGAGTCGGCCCATCTGTAGAGATCTCAATGCCCAGTGTGCCTCCAAGCGCGTCGGGGTACTGCTGGATCTTGTCCAACACGAAGATGCCAATGCGCAGCGGTCGGCTGTTGTCCCCTGCCGCAGAAGGCAGCATGTCCACCACGAGCATCCGCTCTTCCGTCGGTTCGTCCCACGCATAGTCCAAGCTGTGATGTGGCAGCAGGATCTCGCTGCGACGCACGCGGTGCTGGTGAATACGCAGCGTCTCCAGCGAGTAGTTCTCAACGCGATAGGGCGGCGCAGTCGTGCGTTCCTCGCGGAAGTACACGCACACGCAGGACGCATCCAGTTTGAGCGTGACACGCACGAGTTTACTCTCTCGAGTGGACTCGTGCCGCATGCGAACGGCATACTCGCCGGACTCGCCCAGGGGCACCGCACCACTCCAGGACCAGCCAAACTCCGCCAATCGACACCGAATCGTGCGGGTTTTGGCGAACCGGAGCGTCCAGTGGAAATCCGCAAACGCACCGGCATCCAGCTGCACCACCGGGTTGGCCGGCGACATCACGCGCGCGTTTTGCAGATGACCAGTAGTGCTGCCCATGTCGAGCACAGATGGCGTCACCGTCTTGGCCGACGAGTGGCATACTTCGATGGCGCTGCCCATCGTGTTGACGAGCATGAACCGAGGGGTCAACATGATCACTTTCGTGCGCGAATACTGGCCCTTTGCCGGGATGATCGAGTAGCCGATGCTGTACTTCCGGTTCATCTCGTAGTCGTCGGCTTCAATCTCACCGATCGTGCCGGCTTCGTCCAGCACGAAAGGGTCCGACCATTTCCGCTGTGCGCTTTCCTTCCTCGCGTCCATCGCTGCCGCCTGCCTTCCGTCATTCACGCGAAGACGAACACATCCTCGGTCCAGTCGATAGTCCGAGTGACAGGCTTGCAGCACTTCCAGTTGCCCGAAGCTGCGTGGGTCGTAATCGATCGTCTTGGGCAGCAGGTCCAGCAACCCTTTCACAGGCGGCACACTCGGGAGAAGCCGCGGATGCCGACGCTTCCGCTCGTTTTCGCGGAGATCAGAAGAAGACGCGTCACTCAACCGCGCTTTGTCCCCCGCTTCACCACTGAACTCCTGGTCTTCAGACGGAGCGGCACGCAGCAGGTGGGGATTGCGCTCCCGTCGAGCCGCCTTGGCTCGCTGATTTTCTTTGAGCAACAGCTCATCGCGATCCAGCCGTTTCTGTCCTGCTAACAGCCTACAAGCAGCAAAGCAAAGACACACACACAAGTCAGTTATCTCTAGCGACGATCGAACCCAAACTCTCCACTCTACAACTCCAGTTGAATATGCACGTACGTAGTCACGTGCTCATGGCCCATCCGTTCTTCGTCGTATTCGTATTCGAGCTTGAGGCCCGTGAGGTTCACGATCCAGTATGGCACGTAGAGGAACAGCTCGCGACAGCGTCCCTTGCTCATCCGGACCTCCGCCGTGATGAAGAGGTAAGCTTCGCTGACCAAATCCTTCATCTTGATTCGCACCAGGTCGCCCAGATCTGCCTCGAGCTCCAGTGGCTCGCTCCACTCGAAGCCTTTCATGCGAACACTCAGTTCCAACGGTGTATCCTCACTCGACAGATGCCAAATGAGCGAGTCCGCCACACTGATCGTGCCTCGTTCGCGCAAACGCTGCTCGCGAGTTTCCCATCCGGCGCTCATTCCAGCGTCCGTCAACGTCACGGCGTCCACTGCTGGGGTCCAGTCGTTCGGTGTCGCCAAGCAGAAGTCCAGTGGACCCGCCGTCAGATTGTGCACAATCAACGGCGGGTGGAACGACAGCGTGCGCTGATACAAGGCACTGCTTGCATTCGAGAGGCAAGCGTTCATCATGAACGGACGCACGGGACGATCGCTATACAGTCGACGGAACTTGACGGTGCACTGCGCCTGCCCCAACTCATCGGTCTCCATATGCGTCAGCTTCTCACTTGCCGAAGAGCTCCCACGGTCAAAGAGCGGCAGATACACCCGCTCTTTCGCATACGCCTTCGGCACGATGCCACCGCTTTCACTATCGCTTGCATCCGTGCCACTGATCTCTGGAGGACGTACCATAACGTACCCTTCGCCAGAGGAGACGATGTGAACGGGAACTGGCACAACGGAGGATGCCTTGACCACTCGCTTCCAGATAGGGATGATGTGCCCCTGGGGAGCATTCCCCGCCCTCCAGGACCGCGACACCGTGCGACGTTGGGGAGGCACGAACTCAATCTCCAGATCCGAGGACGTCTGATTCTCCAGGAGTAGTGTCGAACGCACCACGAAGAACTTGCAGCCACGCTCGACCAGCACGTCAATCACGCACTCGCACTTCCGCATCCACGTGGATGTGATGTCCGCTTCAAAGTCAACCAGCGCATACATTCGGGAATCCACTTGGTCAACTGGGATCGGCGCTTCGCTCTGCCATTTCCTGGGGATATTGGACAAGCTGTCGCTCGGATACTCCTCTTCGACAGCGATGAAGAGCTGCCGGTCACGTACATAGGCGTTGCGTCGACCACGATTGCGAGACTTGTCGCTCTCATCCTCCTCTTCATTCCCGCCGTGCTCGCTGTTGAAACGAAGTGGCTCTTCCTGGCCAGGCGCGAGGGAATGCTCCTTGTACGAAGCTCCCCAATACCGCAAAGGCAGCCCGGTGTTGTTGCGGATCCAGTAAGTGGAGTACTCGGTCATCTCGCGCGAATCACCACCGGCGTTGACCACCCACCGCCACGCTCGATTTGCAGCCATCAAATTTGCAATGAAAGCATCCGTTAAATTCAGCTGCAGGAAAACGTCCGACGTTATGTTCAACTTCCACGGCGACAGCACAGGTGGCTCCGCTTCGTCTGCCCCCACATGCTGCTGCTGCGAGAGCGTCACCGCCACACTCCACGGTTCCAGAAGTGGCTCCATCGTCACAAGACGAAGGTTTTGATATTGTGCCTCGGCCCGACAGCTCGCGGCGAGTTCCACCATCGACTGGGACTCGGAGCGAAGAAGAACCTCGATCGCCTTCGTATCAAACTCGACAACTGGCGACTCCTGGTCCACAATGTTGTTGACCAAGCGAAACTTCAGGCCGCTGGCGTGAACCGAGGCGCGCGTGAGAATGTCGTGGACCTGAGCGGCGAGCAGCGCATCCCGTCCAGCGGTCGAGGCCTCCGCGTCCACGTCGTCCGTGTCAAAGTAGTGTGCGTACTCGGAGTACTCCCCTGGTGTATCGGGCATATCCGACCAGTCGAGATCCAGGTCGTCCGATGCAGCCTTCAAACGCGCGACAAACGTGTCTCGTACCTTTTGTTCAGCCCCCAGCATGCCAGCCAAGCTTGCCGAGATCTTCAATAGCAACGGTAAATCTCGGTACGAGACGCGCGAGGTGATCTGGTTAATGCGCACCGTCGGTTCGTTGAGAACCCATTCCTGCCACTCCGATGGGACTTCCCGAAGGAAGAGTTCAGGCAAAGCCGGTGCGTCCTCGCTGCTATTACCGGTAGAAGGACCTCCCGACGTATCGATCCACGGCACCGCCGACGCGTGATCGTCACTTTTCTCCTCACTGCCTTGATCGCCGCTCTCCCCACTGGTCACGTCACTATTCCCCTCGCTGTTTTCATCGTTGCTTTCCGGATCGATGGACTCCACAAGAACAGGACGAAAGCACTGATACAACTTGACTTGAAGATCGACATCAAAGTCCTCCACAAGCGTCCCGGGGAAATACGCTGCTTTAGTTGGCGATTCGGGTGTATTGGGTCGGAGGCCATTGTCAAGTGGGGAACCGACGCGCACTTCCACTCTGCTCAGCCTCGCCGTCGCCGCCACGAATTCACATTGGTCGGGAGATGCAGCCGTTCCAATTTCGCAGAGCGCGCTGTCAAACTTGGCTACCAATTGGCTGGACAGCACGCAACCGGTCACGTCGGCTCTGCGATCTGTCGATACCACCCACAATTGCAGATTCGAAAAGCGGGCATCGACTATCCACTTGGGGATCCTTAGCCATTTCCGGTCCGCTTCAATATATGTGGTAGCTCCAGCGACCTTGCTCCCAGCTGCCTGCGATGTCCCACTTCCTGTTTCTTCAACAATTGCACGCGACGTGTAACTCGGAGGGGCGCGGCCGTCCTTGGCACTGGCCGTACTTAGCATACGTTGCAGAGGAGACATAAATGCCGCCCGGACCACATTGAGCTCGTCCTTCAACGATTCGGAGATGCTGTCGTTACGGGATCGAAGAGGGGGGACACCGAATCGCGTCTCCGGTCGATCTCCCCGGCTGTCGTCGAGATCCACTCCTGCATCGACATACGCAGAGCTTTCAACTCCCGGGGGATTGTTGACCATCGCTTCATCTCGACGGCTTTCCAAATCACCAATCTTCTTGCTCGCCGCCAAGAACACGTCCAGGGCGAAATGCTCCAGCCGAAGCAGCGTACGCGGAAGAAGGACGAAGCGAGCCGAAGACACGGATACATCCAGCGAGTTGGTGCTGACCGCGCGTTCAGGTCCGTCTTCCACCAGTACGCCAGGCTTCACAACCAGCCGTCCACTTAATTGCGACGATGCAACATCCAGTCTTGAGGACTGCGACGTCGATGGTCGAAGCAACGGTGGCAGCAAATCTTCTCGGGAGAAAAGTGAAAATGACGAGCTCTCGGACGAGATAGAGGCGCGAGGTTCCAAATTCTCCACAAGTGCTCCAGGCACTGGTCCAAACAGCTGCGTCAGATATTCCTAGCCATAGCAACGACAAATCAGTCAGCGTTTGAACAAGAAATAATAACCGCATAGAGCCAAAACACACCCAACATACCGTCTGATCTGCGATTTTGTCACGGATGACGGCCTCCCGCAGCGAGAAATCACACTCCAACGGGATGTCGCCGCCAGAAGGGACGGCGCCCTGTAAATCTAGCACCAAATGTGCCTCCAGCGCGACGAAGGACATCTCCCCGATGACGCAACAAGGGATCTCGTTCGGGAAGCTTCCTCGTCGTCCCATGAAATGCTGAGGGTAGTATCGTCCCTGCGTTGCTGAGGATGCACCTCCACTGCTTTCACGAGAAGATATCTCGTCCGGAAGATCAATGACGCTTTTCATCCACGTCTCAAACTGGTGAGGCGCTTCTGAATACGACAGAAATGCGACCTTGAATTCTTCCAGTACGCAGCTGACGGTCATTCGTCCCCAGTCCATCGTATCGTTGAGCGCTGAAACCGGAACAAGCATCGATTCGCCGCCACTCTCTTTCAAATCGACGCCACGCGCGCTAGCAGAATCGAACAGCGACGCACCCTCGTAACTTTCCATCTGACGAATCACTTCTTGGAATGTCTCCGACATGGGGGATATCGCCTCGTAGTACACTTCCAATGCCAAGCACACGTTCGTCTCGCTGACATTCAGGCAAACAGGGTAGATTTCCACGCTCAGACTAATCTCGGGTCGATCCTCAAGGCCCTCATCGCCACTGGGTGTCCTTTTCACCGTCTGCGTAGGGATGACGCACTGCATCTGGAAGCCCGATCGATCGAGAATCGCGGTTTGATCCGCAAGGGAACAGACTTGCAGATTGTTGACAGCAAGAGTAACTTGTCGTGACAAATAGCCCGGTGCCTCGTGTACTTCGTCTTTCGTTTCCCCGTGAAGTGCAACCGATATCGTCCCAAAGTCGAGAACAATCCCATGGGACGGTTGGGATAGCAGTGACACGCGAATGTCCTTCAACGAGGTGGAGGGGAGAACAATGCACGGGTGGAACAGCTTGACGTCCAAATCGAAATTGTCAAGCACGCTCGCTAGGAGTGCGTCCATGCCACCATCAGCCGCAGAGTCATCAATGCGGTTAATTTGCTCTCCAGCGTCTTCATCGCAATTGTCGTCTTCGTTTTTGGCCTTCTTGACACTCGAAACATCGAAGTTGAGCTGTCTGCCGTCTCGATTGGACGTATCCACGGCATCGAAGAAGGGCGTTGAGCTTTCTGGCGGGCGAGTTCTATCAGCGAGCGGTGAAGACCGTGGGGCCAACTGGAAGTCACTGTCGAAAGAGACCGATCGGGAGCGCCTTCCTTGCTTCGTGTCGTCACCATTGGTCACCGCACGTTTCAATAGGAAATGCGCTCGAAGCGGCCCATCGAGGACATAGCTGGACACACTCTCCACAAATTCTGGTTGCGCCAACAGCCGAACAGGTTGCACAGATAAGGCCAACGTGGACTTGCTGCGTTTGTCACCATCACTTGCAGCATTCTCTGACGATCTCAGTGTTCCGTCTTGGAAGACAGAACACTCAATACTTATCATATTCTGAGGCGCTTCTGGGAGCACGAACGTGGTGGAGGTGTCCAAGCCAAAGATCTCAATGAAGTCCGCTGGAGATGACTCGAATCCCCGTCCGGCTGTGCCTCCAATGCCCAAGCCATCGTCTTGACTTTTCTTGGACGACAAATCAAACAGTTTGATATCCCCAATCAATCCGGTCACGTTGACCTGGCCCGCTTGTGCTGTGCCAAGCTGGACCTGAGAATTAAGGATCGCCACGGACGCCAGAGATTCGCCACGATCAGAGAAGCAGACCGAAACAGAGTGAAGTCGAACACCGAGCTTCAGCATAACTGGAAGTGGTTGGCTTGGTCCCGCATTTGTCGGGTTCGATGACACATCAGGTTCAGCGACGTGCTCCAGGAAGTTCTTTCTTGCTCGCTCCAGATCCGCACGGACAGATTCCGTCAGGTTCACTGACATCGAATACTCTTGGTTGATGGATGGCGTCAGCTCGAAAGGAGGTGGGACACCGTCTTGAAAGTCAGTCGCCACAGCTTCGTCACCCATCGCACCTCTGGGGGGCGCAGGAACTAGCGCTAGCTGTGAAGATGATTCTTCGAATAATTCCAACAATGAACAGACATAGGACTGATCAAAGTTGAATTGCACCGATCCCAGTTGGACGTCCACGTCTTGGAGCACTTCTTTGCCGCTCTTTTGGTCGTTTAACGAGCTGAACACCAGCTCCAAAAGCGTTTCCGGCGGCTGGTTCACTCTCGATCCAGGCCCGCCATTGCCCCTTGGACCGCCTCGCTGGAAAGAGATGACTCGTTCCCGCTGCCTGCTTGGCCGTCGTCGTACCGCTGAGTAACTGGGAAATTTCTCCCCCCGACGCAACGGGGCTTTCATCGAGAACGGAGCAGCGATTGTCGGACACGAGAACATCAGAAACTGCGTCGACCTTCCGCTTGCATCGAGGTAATCCTCCACTTCGAGTGACATCAAGCTCACATTCACTTGCGTTGACAAAGTCTTTTGGCCCACACGGATACGGAATCCCTGCAACTTGACCAAAACGGTGCCGTTGTCAGTCGGGTCTTCATCGAAATCGCTGGTGTCGTAGCGGTACGAAGCGTACGAAGCCACCGTGGACGACCGAGGTTTCTTCAGCTGCACCGAGATGAGAGGAATTGTGAAAGAGCAGACAAGTAGTCTTCGATCAAGCAGCTTCGTTGCTCGACCATGGGTAAGGAGCCGTGCCCTCTTTTTGGCCTTCTTCGCTGACCTATGAGGTGGAGTCACACTCAGCCCATCCGCTGCTGCTACAGGCTCCGCGAGGTCAGAGATCGAGAGGCTGCGCTCCCGTTCCCCTGCAATCTCCTCACTCAACGAGGATGCACTCAAATCCAAGTTTCCACTTGTAATGCTGAACCACGTGTCGTCACTTTCCACACTCGAGTTTCCATCGGAATCTCCCGTGTCATCGAGTAACGCATCCGTAGTGGGAGCTACAGCGACGCCTTCGTTGCCATCCAGCATGAACTTCTTCAGCGCCGAGGTGCTCAGAAAACTGTCCCTTCTCATCGCCTCGTATTTGTCCTCGAAATCGGCGGCTCCCACGCCAACACCACCAAACACACCTTCTCTGGAAAACAAGGCACCATCGGAGTATTTGCGCGCCGTTTGCGGCACCTCGGCCGCTGCCACACTGAAGCGATCCGCCAACGCGATCAACTGGAAATATTTCTCGAGCGATAGGTTGAACGTCAAGGCAGGCAAGTCCGCATGCACGTAGAACCGGGTCAACGTCGCATCGAGCGGTAAAATCGACATCCGAATAGTGACGTTGATGTTAAACCGCTCGATCAACTCGTATTTTTGCTCTTCGTCGTACATGTCCAATAAATACGGCGGAAGGGAAACGGACGGGTAGCTCATCCCTTCGTTCGCAAGCCCCTCGTCTTGAACCCGACGTGTCTTCCCGTACGGGATAAGGAGGACGTGGATATTCGTGACCGAAAGGCTGAACTTGTCGTAGAATTCTTCCTTCCAGCGAATCGCGCCCTCCCCTCGCTCCGCTTCGTCATAGAGTTGCTGCACAAAGGATGTGTTGGGGTTCACGTTGAAAGAGTGCGACGGACTCAGCACGGCAAGAGACCCCATCCCTGACCTCCCCAATGAGGCTGCACTTGATGCGTTCAAGTTCATGTTTTCACTATCCATTTGGCTGAGCCGATGCGTCAAAAAGTTGATCCGCCCAAGATCAACAACAAGTCGCGCACAATTATAATCCGTGTCACTCTCGGGGATGATGATGACAGGCGCTTGAATGCGGAGATCCACGGCAAGCGCAATTCGGTTCTCCATCACATAGTCCAGCTTTGCTTCCGTTCTCGCTTTCAAATTCACGATATCATTGAACGACGCAACTTCAAGTTCAGCCCACAGCCCCAGAGCTGTTGGAGTATCCAAGAACTGCGCCAAGCGGCCCCAGCATCGCGCTGTCGGGGACAACACGATCTCCAAAGGCTCCATGTGGACAACCACCGAAGCATCCGCGTTCGAATTCACCGGATTCATCTCGCAGCTCATCAAAAATACGGCGCCAGACAGTTTACTGACGTTGGTGTCATCTCCATCTCCACCAGGACGAATGGTTTGCTTTCGGCTCAAAAGACGCGAAAACGAGGAGCTTTCAGCACTCTCGTCATAGGCATCAATGGACTGTAACGAAACATCCACCACCACGGTCTCATCTCTCGCCACAGCGGCCACTTGAAGCTGCGAAAAAGTGCACAGCAGAAAATCGGTCGGTGAATACCTCCGGCCGTAGCTGGGGTCATCTCGGAGCAGCGTCTTGTTTGTTTCCGGATCACTCGAGAACGCGAAGGAGCCTCGCTGCAATCTCACCGTAACGCGGTAAAGTTCACTGAGTTCTCCTTGGGACTGGTCGCCATCCGCAATGTCCTCGTTCTCATCGAGATCACGATGTTTTTGGTGATGCATGCGCTTCTTCGACCGTCGCGATGGTTCTTCCAAGATCTTGAAGAGTTCTCGCAGCTCCACCTCGGGAATTACTCGGCGAGGTGTATCCCCGAGGTCTCCATCAGAAGAAGGAGCTGCCAGTTTGGAGGTCCAGCCGAACATCCATGCACCCCACGAGCGATACCGCACTTCAGCTGGCACGCTGGACTCGGTGACTTCCGTATCCACCGATTCGGTATCAGAAAAGGTTGACGAATGGTGCGTCGGAGGCGTGGGCAACTTACGTCTCGCCCGCAAATCCCGGGAGGCCTGGAACTTTCTCACATTCAGGTCGGCTAAGTAACGGAAAAACAGCACGTCCTCGACGCTTCGACGTCGCTCAATTTCTTCCAGCCCGAAATCGATTTCCAAAGGCGTGGATTGGGGCAGGCTCGTGTAGTCTCCTGAAGAAGAAGACGCAGGCTTCTCTTGCTCGTCGTCGCCACTCGCGTTTCCGTCGCCACCGTCATCGCCATTACGACTCTCGTCATTTTCTTCACTGTCAGATACAGTGTAATCCACATCGTTAAGCTCCAGCAATTGCCGGGATTTTTGCTGCCACAAGGTCACATAGCGCTTGCGATCCTCACGACGGTCCTTCATATATGCCCATGTCCAGCGCTGCTTCTTCGTCTTTACATCTTCCATCACCGCCTTGATGGCATACTTCCACCACTCTGCGGGCTCATCGAACACAGTCGCCAGCGGCCTCAAGTTGCGATACCGCTGGAACTTGGTGTAATGGTCCGGGATTTGCAGCGCCGAAGCCAGATACAGCATGTCGCAGTACTGAGACTCCTCAAGCCGGAGCGCCACCTCCGAAATTTTCACTTCGACTTGGAACTTCGGGACGCTGGCATCAAACACGTCGCGATTCAGAATCAACTGCGCACTGGCGTCAATGGGTTTCAGCAGAAAATGGTGCTGCTGCGGGGAAGGATACAGGTGCGTGTGATTATAGGGGCGGTCGTCAGAGCGCTTCGGGATCGACCGGTTGAAGATGCTGGAGAACTCTTCCAGCGCGCAGGTTTCAAAGTCGACTTGCCGCTCGCGTAACACCTCACAGTCTGGGTTGCAATACACGCTCAAATGATTCAGCTCCACAATCTTGAAGATGCGCGGGTCATTGTTCTTGGAGGTATCAACATAGGACGGCTGCCAGTTCGAGTTCGTGGACTACACATACACAAACAGCCGGAATTAACCCCGACTCAGTACGTGTCCTCATAGGTTACTGGGTCGCAAAAACACCAGAGAAGTCGTGAGAAGTCAACCTAATCCGTGGCAAACGTACCTGCACATGAACTGACTCAATGGTGAGTCCGAGTGCGAAGGGATGGTCGCCCGTGCTTTGGTCTTCCACGCGGACATGTATCCTTCTGATATGCAGCTACAACAGCCACAAAAAGCCACCACAAAATGAGCAAAAACATCACCGTCGCCCCTCTCGACAAATAGAAAGTTGCTGTCGCTCTCCCCACAATCTCTGTACCTCAAGGTTGTCGATAATCTTGTTGATCAGCCGCGCCGCAAAGCCGTCCTCGCCGTTGGCGGCGTCACCTTCTCCTTCCGCGGACTGCTCCTCCTGCCGCTTGGCTTGCAGATACAGCTCTTCCAGCAGCTTCTTCTTGAGCGAGAACTCGTCCATGGCCTTCATGACGGCGTCGACGTCCTCCTCCGTGCGCACCAGCAGATACACGTCGTCGACGATAGCTACCACCGAGTCCGAATGCAGGGTGTTCCACGGGATATTGAGCTCGATGGAACCCACGACGCCGCGCACCAGGCGCACGGCCGGCAGGTCCGCGAACACCTCGGGCTTCACCTCCAGCCCCTTCAGCACCACACGCCCGCCCCAGATGGCGAAGCTGATCTTGTCACTGCTGAAGCATTTGGGGTCGATGTAGTTGCCCAGCGCGTTGGTCAGCAGCCCCGTCACCAGCGTCTCGAACATCTCGACGGGCGGAAGGGGGCGGCGGACGCGAGATCAACGAAGGGCGCGGTTGGGGTGGGTGGGTGCGGCCTTGCTTTGCCGAAAGGAATGATGGTGCGTGCTTGCGCGCGCGGGTATTGCGTCGAAGCGATGGCCGCGCCGATGTTTGTGGTGTACGAGACACCACATTTCTTCTGAAGGGTGGCGGGTGTGGCGCGATGAGTACCGCACGCGCCACCGACGGGGTTTTCGTGGCAGTGAAAAACCTCGGCGTCATCAGGGATGACCGGGAATATACCGGTTTTGGTGCAGTGTGGGGTGGGCGATCGCCGAAAAGTGTGGGGCAAGTACAGGAAATTAAAGCTCCTCGCGGTAACTTCACTTTGTAACCAGCTCAGCTATCCCCGGTGTATTACTCGCGCTGTGCTTCTCCGTCATTCGTCCAGTGCCAAACACGCAGGCGGTGTCGGGAGAGGTGGCCACTTGGTCCAACTGAATGCTCAATAGACCCTTGCAGCCAACAACAACATCCAATTCCCCTTCTGTCTTTGGACATCTGCCTCACTTCAAGTAAAGGATGAAATCTCCGAGGTTTTAAGGTTTTACTGACAATCGGTGGCAGGAGTGCACAACCAGGCGGCACAGGGGGAAGAAACGAACCTAAAGGCAATCCAAGCCATTCCAGACGAAAGCAGCGGGAAGCCGGGCGTGGGGCTTCTCTCCGTGCATTGCGTGCCTCTGTCATACCGTCCGCCCCTTCTCGGCGGGTCTTCTCTCCTTCTCTCGCGCGGTCGTAGGTGGTGACGTGTGCAAAACTCCGAGGAATAGGTCCGTTCGGAGGGTTCAGCTTGGCTCTTGGACGTTTCTCTGTCTTTGTGGCTCGGCGTAATGTGCAAATGGCTGACTGGCGCCTGTTCTGACGTTAGATGGAGAGTGTGGACGCTGCGCTCCGCTATCTGCAGCGGCAGTTCGCGAGCGTGGCGAGTGACGAGGCGCAGTGGAACGAGGAGCGAATGGAGCTGCAGAAGCAGGTGCGGGAGCTGGAGGACCAGCGTGGCGAGCAGGAGCAGGCCTACAAGGACGCCATGCTGCGCGTGAAAATGCTCGAGTTCGCGCTGCGGCAGGAGCGCGGTCGGTACCTGGCGTCGCCTGCCGCGGTCTCGAGCACCGGCGGAGCCATGAACAAGCCGCGGTCCGAGAGCGCCGAGATCTCGCGCGGCGTGACGGTGTCTCGCTCCATGGAGCGATCCAAGTCGGCACGCACGGCGGAGCTGCCCTCGCCTGCACCCTCTCCCGGATCCAGCCCCAAGGCGCACCACATTTATAGAACAGATAGCAGGAACAAGAGCGCAGCCAGCACGCCCAAGGGCTCCCAGACAGGCAAGGGCATGGAGATCACGCGGCCGCGGATGATGTCCCGAACGGCATCTGGGCGGGAAGTCGAGCGGGAGATGTCTCGAACACCCTCTGGTCGTGAAGTCGAGCGTATGTTGGATCTCCTGTTGCTGCTTCCAGCGTTGATCGGTCGACCCAGCGTCTCTGTGAGCAGCAGATGACTCATGCTCGATATCTGTTGTTTGCTGACTCCTTTCAGGTAACGTTACCGTCGAACCTGCGAAGGGCGTGAAGCCTGCAGTGATCCCCGTGGGTCCGAAGGGGTCTTACCGGCCTCATAAACTCAAGCTCAAGTTGTCAGGACACATGGTAAGGTATTTCAAAGGATCGGTCGGCTGGTTTTGGTGCAGGGGCTTACCAATTGCTGTCCGCTGACTGTTCCTGCTCTAGGATGGTGTACGAGCTCTCGCCTTCCACCCAACAGAGCCGCTGCTGGTGTCGGGGAGTGAAGACTGCACCGTGAAAGTGTGGAATCTGTCCAGTGTGGCCAGTGGTCCGCCATCACAGCGGGCCACGGAAGTGGATTCCGTTGTCACCATGCGAGCGCACACGCAAAGCGTCCTGGCGCTTGCCGTGTTTAGCTCGGAGACGTATCCGGACTGCCCGGCTGGTCGCGCGGGCGCATTCGCGACGGCAGGACGAGACGGGTCGCTGCGACTGTTTCAGCTCCCAGGTGTGGACACCGACAAGAACGACCCGTACAATTACGAGGAGTACGAAGGCCTGAAGACGCATATGATCAAGGCGGCGCACGATGATGCCATTTGGGATCTCCATGCGCACCCACTATCCAACATGTTGTTCTCCGCCGGAGCGGATGGCGTCGTCCGAACATGGGGCGTTGCGTCAGGTATGCCATTGATGATATTCTGTCTATCGAGCAAGTGTTCCGTGTGTGGCTGGTGTGAATGTGACTAACACAACTTAATTGACAGAGCTCTCGATCCAGAGCGAATTGCGGTGTCCTTCTAAAGTCAACGGGAATGCTTCGGGTAAGTGTTGGCATCGTTCATCACCAATATCAAAGAGTGAGAGCGAGGCTGGATTTTGACATTTGCGTGCGTGCTGTGGTGTGGTATGAGCAGGCCCTAATGTCCACGGATCCTTGGTGCCGACGTCAGTGCATTCCATGCTGACGGACTCCAAGACGTGCGTTGTTGGCTACACCAACGGCGCGATCGCCCAATATGACTATGCTGCCGAACGTCTAATCCAGCTGTCACGGGCAGTTGATGTCGATGTAAAGGGAAGAGCCGGCCAAGTGAACCAGGTACGATGCGCTGCCATTTCGGGTGTACTCTTGTCGATGGAGGTGTGGCGCTCTTTCACCCACTAAACAATCCCGTGATGCATTCTTTCTATCCAAGGTGATCGTGCATCCAACCATGCCAGTGGCTATCGCGGCGCACCTTGATCGCAAAATCCGGATGTATGACATGCGTGCAGGTAATGTGTCGTGCTATGAACGTAATCACCAGCCGAATCGCTGGTGCTGGTAACTCTGATCTGACCTGTTGTTTGTCTGTGTTCGTTGACTTGGAAAATTGAATTTGCAGGCGAGTGCGTGGGTTCTCTAACTGCGCACCAAGACTCCGTGTCGTCTCTTTCGATCGACTCTGCTGGTCTCTATCTTGCTTCTGGAGGTACGACCAACACCCTATCGAACACCGCTTCCCGCTCAACTACTGTAGAAAGGTCTCTTGGTAGCTCACACTAGCCCGCCTTCTCTTGCTGTTGTCGCCTTTGTGCCCACAGGCCACGACGGGTCCCTACGCGTGTGGTCCGTTGCTGACCGGCATTGCGTGTTTGAACAATCGGTACGGTTCAAAAGGGATCAAAAGGACAGCCCCTCGGGTTTTGAATGTGTGTGTCGACCTGATGCCTGTTGTCTCTTGTATGTGTGCGCCAGGCCCACCGTCCGAAAATGGGCGAAGCGGTGCACTCGGTGATTTATCACCCGTCGCGCAATTTCATCGCAACTGGCGGCGCCGACAGTACAATAAAGATCTTCCAGTGAGAGCGAGGCAGCAGATGAGGGCACAGTCATGCACTTGCTCATCGCTCCTGCGTACCGCAGTGCGCGTATTAAGGGAGGAGGGAGCTCAAACGATCGCCAAGCGAAGGATGAATCAGCGGCGGACGGCGCGTCTGGTGTGGACTCCCAACACACATGGGCCCACGGCCATTCACGAGCAATCCGAATAGAATGAGCTATCCGGCTGTGATCATGCTCAACAGCGTAGATGTCGATACCGGTAAACACAGAGACTGACTGATGGCTTACGTCTGCCTTCTTTCGCTCTGGTGTGCGCGTTGAAGACGATACAAATGCATTAACATCCGCGTGCATTTGCCCAGAGAGAAGAGGACGCAGAACACGACACAACGCAGCAGTTTAGAATCATACGATGGCCCGCTCCTCCAGCCTTTCGGCGAAGGTGCGTCGGCCGTGTATTATCATTTTCTTTAAGAGGATGGCAAACGAGCGTTCCCTTACTACAGCACGACAGAGCCGCACGAGGTAGCAGAGCACTTAGATCACGCCAATGCGGTTGGCCACGTCCAGAGCGTCGTAGTCAGCGGTCAGACGCACGTACGCCTTCTTCTGGCCATCGGGTCTGTAACACCACGCAAGATACCATAGAAACATCCAGTAAGAACACAAAGCACAGCACACATCAACAGCATCTGCGGCGCAGCAGACGCTCTTGAAGATCACATGCAGGGTGGACGAGAGGGCGGCGATGGAAGACGCCGCCCCCCACGCCGCGAGGCCGCACTTCCCTATCAGGACTACGGCCAGCTCGCAGCACGGGGGGTGGGAGTCCCTCTGTCCAGGAAGAAGGGGGCATATCGACCCGATGGGGTGTACCTGATGAGGGTGTTGACCTTGGCGACCTTGATGTCGTACAACGCCTTGACGGCGTCCTTGATCTGGCGCTTGTTGGCCAGCAGGTCCACCAGGAAGACGAGCGTGTTGTTGTCCTCGATCTTCTTCATGGCCGACTCCGTGGTGAGCGGGGCCTTGATGATGCGGTACTTGTCCAGTTTGTTGCGCGACGGCAGCGACTTGCGCGCGTAACGCGGGGCACGCGCCAGCTGCAGGGTCTTGGGGCGGTAGAAGTGCACCTTGGTGCGGATCTTGATCACCTTGCCGTGCGAGCCCTTGATCACCTTCTTGGAGACCTTGGCGGCCGACTTGCCGGCCGACGTCTTGGGGGTGCTCGTAACCTTCGCCATCTCTGCTTGTTTGCCTCTTTGAGAAATGACCAGGCAGCGCCGCATGCGGCGGCGGGTGTTCCGAGCCAACGATTGGCGTCGGAGCTGTTCCGGTGTTTTGGCCAATGACAAGGGGAGAAAAGGATTAAACACCAATCACAATGAGGGAATTGTGAGTTCGTACTTTAGAGAAGAGAGGAAGATGCGTATACTGTATACTTCGGACGTATCCGGATGTACTTGTATACATATTTGATCATTTTAGACTCGTTCTATTTGACTAGCATAAATGCAGATTTGAATTCCTAAAGGGGGTTTCGCAGGATCGCAACTCAGCGTCCTACAACCTTGCTGTGCTGGTGGCACTCGCGGTCTGCAAACATGCAACGGCCCGCTTCTTGATGTTGCTGCTCATCGACTACGAAGTTGCCAACATCTTCAACTCCATCCTCCGAAGCGTTGACAGCTGCTGTGTCGGCGTTTGCATGGCCTTAACTTCCTGATGGCTTCCGGTCAAACGGATACCCAAGCACTGTGCACCACGGCTTGGTGGGGCCTTTGCTTGCACGGCCACGGTCGATTGACCTTGATTTTGAGCTCTCCGTGAGTACTAGACATGTCGCCACCGCCTCAAAGTGCAGGATAAGACGTCCGAATGTCAGGCAACACGACACCAAGTCCAGCGTGTGCAATGCGGTGCCCGTTTGCGATGACATTCGAGGGCCGGAATGCATTGTGAAGAGCCTTATACGGTGCCTCTCTGCTCTAAGCTTACGAGGGCGGAAGATTTGTCGTCTGACCCTGCTTGCCTTTTCAAGATACGGTTGTTGTCGGCAATCTCATTTCGGGATGCGCACTGTAATTCCCAGCCCTCGCTGCCCAGCATCACAGACCCACGACATTCTAGACATTCGGAGCTTGGCAATGCATGGTGCCCTCTCTCGAGCACGAGAGAATACGCGGTAAAGTGTCAGGCTCTCTCAATACTAGTGTTGAGGCAAACACACGGCCTTTCCTCCCTCGACGCTGGTGCCACAAGAGGGAGCGCTCGGGGGGTGCCACTAACCGGCGAGCTTGGTCACGAGTCCATTCCACATCTTTCTCGGTAAAGCGCAAGAGTCCGATCAACTGGCAAGCCCAAGTACCGAGGAAGTAAACAGGCCTAGACTGCAGGAAATCATGCTGATCTGTCACTTGGTACTGGTCATGGCGCTTGGAGTCGCTAGCGTCAGCGCATCGTCGTCATCATCCACCCCGACTTTAGGAGACTCGGTAGCTGTCCAGCAACAATCGGTAGACAGCTCGACGGAGTTGTCAAGCGCCAGTAATAGCGACAACGCGGATGTTCAGCTGACGGTCCGACACATCCTGCACTTCTCCGATGTGCATTTGAACATCTCCGAGTCCCTGAACGCCAATGACTCAGCCAAGATGGCGATCGCGTACGGGGAGGACGCTCCTATCAGTCTGTTAGTATCGGCGCTTGAGTACGCCAAGCACTTCTTGCCCGACCCAGATTTCTTTCTTTACACTGGCGATCACGCAGTTCACGGCGAACTCTCGGACGAATACCTCGCGGAGGTCGTGCAGACCAACGTGGAGACCATGGCCGAGTACTATTCGGCTAACGGCACGTCTCTAGACATTACCGCCATCATTGGCAACGCCGACACCAGTGCGTTCCGGTTGACATATGCGCATCTGATAGAAAATGGAGGCACTCACTATCTGTTGGTGATGACGCACAGGTCCGGACTACACCATGAACGTGACGGACCCGGAGGTTGAGGAGAATCCGACGATCGCGCTCCTCTCGGGCGCCTGGGACGACACGCTGTCCAAGTCCAACCTCGATATGTTCAACCACCGCGGCTATCTGGCGTACGACTTCGACGCAAACCTCGTCGTGCTCACGCTCAACACGCTGCCCTACTCGGTATGTTAGACGGTAGCTTGCTCTTGACGTGGTCGATGGAACGTGATAAGTGTTACATTGCTGTTGCCTCTATAGCCCAGTCACCTTCCGGATACCTCGACTATGCCGGACCCGTTCGAGCAGTTCGAGTGGCTCAATGCCTCCCTACTGGAACTGCGCAGTAACAGCAAATTCGCGTACATCGTGGGCCACATTCCGCCCATTATCGATTCATACAGCGGCGCACCGCAATGGAACGAGACGTACATCAAAACGTACAAGCAGATCGTGGACACGTACGCAGATGTGATCAAGGCCCAACTCTTCGGCCACGTGCACAGCATCGAGTTCCGTCTGCCTATCTCCGGTAACCAGGCAACTCAGACCGAGCAAAATGCCGGCGACGACGACAGCTCGCAGCTTGTGCCTCTGTTCCTGGTGGCAGCCATCTCACCTCTGTTCAAGAACAACCCGGCGTTCATGGTCTGGGACTTTGATGCGGCGACGTACGACATCCTGGACTTCACTGTCTATGGCTCCAATATCTCCGACGGCAGCCATGAACTCGACTGGCAGCCGCTCTTCAAAGCCAGCGAGGAGTACGGCATCAACTCGTTGAGCGCGTCGGAGTTGAGCGGCTTCGTTGCTCGCGCCGCGGCCAACCCGGCGCTGCTGGAGCAGTACTACTACAACTCCAAGGCGCAGTCGTATCGCCAGTCGCCGTGTTTGGACGCCACATGCCAGGCCCAGTGGCAGTGTTCGCTGTATTGGTGGAGCACGGCGGCGGACTACGAGGCCTGCGTGTCGTCGACCACGGTGCAGCAAACCGCCTACGATACCACGCAGCCAGCGACGTCCGTGTCCTCCTCCGTGGGGTCGCTCTTGTACGTTTCGATCGCCATATTGGCGGGCGCCATGGCCGTCGCAGCCGCCGCCGTGTTGATCGCCTCGAGAGCGTGTCGGCGAGGCGGAGACGAAGGCTCCGGAAGGATGTTGGAGGCGCAACGTGTCCGCTTCGCGTCGGTCGTGTAGTATGGTTCCAAGCGATGTGAGAGACCAGAATACGGTTTATCAGTACCGGTAGCCTGAGAAGCAATGCAGCACACGCGCACTACCACCAATCCGTAAGTGCCGAAAGCAAGATATCGACCTCATTCGGCCACTGCTCACATGGAGCAGATACGGATTGACAGTTGGGTGCGGGGTGTTGCGACGGGGTGGAGTTATCGAATCACCGCGACCCGATGGATCCCAGATTCGATCTCACATCCACGACCTCACCCCCCACACAACCATTCGGGTTCTCGACGACAGAGAGCAACCGCGTGACCCAGTCCACGCATGCATGCATCGGTAGTGTGCGCGCCAACAGCGAATCTTTGAGGTCACATCTATCATTACTAACGCTGGACCATCGTCGAGAACGCTGTGCAGCAACGACATGACGAATCGTCCCGAATCAAACCGGTTTTTGCTCATTTCGTTAGTGTTTGACCGCATGAACCAGATGCGAGGACAAGTCCGCGTATGGGCATTAGCCTCGCGCAAAGGCGCTGAGAATCTGGCATAAAATCTACGCGTGGCCCAAGGCCAGCCGAACCCTGCAAAATGGGCGTTCGGCACGTCGCCTGACTGGAAATGGCCGTTCTCACGCGTTCAAGGACACACGTATAGGAATTCCCAGAGGGGTCCACTCTCAAGAGCCCTTCGGCCCCAAGGGCTCCTGAGAACCGTTTGTTCTGTGCACTTGGTGCTGGATGCCTTGCCAATCCATTCCGCAACTTGCCGCCTAATTATCACTCCACCGGTGCAGTACAATCCCCTCCGGAGCTATGCAGTCGCCTTTCGTGCTTTCGCTGTTCGCCGCGCTCGCCGGCTCGGCGATGGCTGGAGATTTCACCAAGATGGATGAAGCGCTGCCGTCAGGCATCGATCTCTCGTCGATCTACCCGCTGTTGGACTTCACGAACGATAGCTGTCTGCCCAGCGCTGGCATCAGCCGCAACGGGACGCAGAACCCGGGCATCGCCGCGACCGACGGGATCACCACCGACTGCCGCAACGCCGACTTCAACGACCTGTCCAACACGTACCACCGCTACGCTTGCGTGGACGGTCCGTCGTCGGTTCAAATGTGCGGTGACAGCGGCAGCAGCACGTACTGCGGCCACTTCTTCTCCATCTACACGACCAAGGACATGGACAACAGCACCACGGGCCACACCAACGACTGGGAGAAGGTGATCGTCTGGACGGAAGATGGCGTTGCCACCTATGGCAGCTACAGCTATCACGCCACGGTGGGCACGGCCGCGGCGTCGGACATCCCGCAGGAGGACGGGCACCTCAAGTTCGTCTACTACAAGGAGGAAGACGCGGTGAACGACCTGTACTCGCACTGCTTTCGCTTCGCCGAGGAGGACGAGGAGGCCGAGAATCCCAACGGCGAGTACTTCCTCCCCACGGTCGTCAGCTGGTACACTATGGAGGGGGATAACACGACCACCGCAGAGCTCCAGGACGACCTGAACACCTACGACTACGGCAAGGCCAACTTCCCGCAGACAGACAGCATCTTCCTGGCCAAACTCAACAAGTTCAAGCCGGAAACGTTCCCCAACTTCACGCAGAACAGCGTTGACATCTCGCAGTAAGAGGCTACCACAACTGGCCCAACTCACGCTTCCCAGCAATGGATGGAGTTGGCACTCGATGGAGTAAGCCCCTTACTCAACCCATGAGGTTATGCGGTATTCCCAGCAATACGCTTCGCCTTTTTCGATTTTGGGAGCGCTTGTGGTCGCGATTTTCGAAGTAATCCACAGGTATCTCAACGCTGCCAGGCCGAAGCTAGATAACCCACGGCATGAGTCTCGCGCCTCTTATTACTGAATACTACGCAGTAGTGATGAAAGAAGAGAGCGTTCGTTAAAGCGCAGGCAGACGATAAGCTCGCTATGCCGAGTGACGGGGCTTGTGAGGCGCATGCTGCTCCTAGCCTTTGGCCAACTCTCCATACACCAAGGAGAAGCTAAGACAGGGACGTAGATTAGTTGGGCAACAATGCGCGAACGTGGATGTTGGCCTAGTAGGAGAATGGCCAGTCCTTTCAAACATGTTCTTGGAGCAGGCTCAACTGGATGTGTGTACAGCATGTCCGAACCTACGTTCACTGGCTTAATGCTGCCTGCGCGCTTGCTCACAGAGGACGTGCATGTTCTGCACTGCAAGCAGTGCCTGCGTGTAGACCTAACGTTAGCAGTCAGCCCGCCTCACACGTCAAATTCCCGCTGGCAAGCGATGCGATTTGCTTGTTTGGATTGTGTCGTGCAAGCAGCAGCGTTATCACTCGGACGTCGTGCTTATGCCTCCCTGTCAGCCGTTTGACGGTGGGACGTTATCTTGAAGCCCAGTCTATCACGCTGCCAATCAAAGAAGCGAGCTTAGATGGCCGCGAGATTCGGGACGCGATGGGCTGACAGGCTCTTTTCGCCCCGAACTCTCGGTGACCCACCAGGACTCCCGGCGGCCACTTCGTCGATCGGTGGCCCACCGTGGGGCGGAACGAAGAATACACATGTTGGTTGACGCATCCCGAGAGAGCGGAAGAGCGGCTCCGTCCGTATCCTTCAAGAGATTCGAAACGACAACCAAGCAGCGTTCACGGACGCTCCTTGTCTCCTTGAGGTGACGCGACCTGCATCGCGCTGCCAAGAGGCTGCTTACTGAACATGACAGAAATAGTGGTAGCGCGAATTGACATGCTGGGACAATGGGCCCACGAAATGCCATCGTTCGCGTGTCGTTTGGAAGGGGGGGAGGTCCGATATTCTCCAAAGGCGGACCGATCTAACGCCGAAGGTGATGAGAACGAAGCGAACATGGAGTCGCAAAATGAAAGCTCCTTTCTTTGCTGCTCGAGCTTCCCGGAGATCCTTGCAGCGCATCGACAGAATCTCTTCGGGCTGGAGCGGTGCCTGACTGGTTGACAGCGTTGCGCTGGACGAATCCGAGGTGAACCCACGCACATCTCGTGTCACGTCAGACATGTTGTACGCTCTGGCATGCGTGACTGGGATCTGCTGGTGGCAACAGTCGGGGCCCTCCGTCTTGCTCAAGCGATAGCCTCGCAGAACTCGACGGCTATTTCTGTCGGTGCAATTTGGGTCGAGAACGCTGTGCTGTTACTCACATGAAACCATGACAAGCGATACCTCATTGTTCAATTCTCCCAGCTCATCGCAAGATCCGATCGACCCCCAACACAGGAGTAGACCCCCAATTCCCCAAGACATATCGTTAAGTAGCCATGCAAGTCCCTGCTCTTCTGGCAGCGCTGGCCTTTGCCAGTCTGCAGATCGTCGCTTCCTCCTCTCTCCGAGCCTCCAACGATGCTGGACGCGTCTTGTCCAGTGCAGTAGCGACTTCCGACAGCGTCAAGCACATCATGCACTTCTCGGATGTGCACCTGAATATCTCCGAGACCCTGAACGCTGAGGACTCGGCCAAGATCACGTTCGCGTATGGCGATGACGCGCCGATCACTCTGCTTACCTCGGCGCTCAAGTACGCAAAGGAGCTCATGCCCGACCCGGACTTCTTCCTCTACACCGGTGACCACGTGGTGCACGGTGATCTCTCGGAAGAATACCTCACTGAGGCCTTGGAGACGAACGTCGAGACCATGGCCCAATACTACGCCGCTGACAACGACACGAAGCTGGACGTCACCGCGCTCATCGGCAACGCCGACACCTGTACGTTGCTCCCCCTGGGGCTTTTGCCGATAGAGTGGCAAGCACTGACCTTCTTTCCTCCTTGATTGCTTCGACTTGCAGCTCCGGACTACACCATGAACGTGACGGACCCAGAAACAGAGGTGAATCCATCGATCGCGCTAATTTCAGGCGCGTGGGAAGACACGCTGTCCAAGTCCAACCTGGACTGGTTCAACCACCGCGGCTACTTGCCGTACGACCTGGACGACAACCTCGTGGTTCTCACCCTCAACACGGTCCCTTACTCGGTGAGTGGCCCTGCTATTTGGTCGACCGCAGTTCATTCACGTCGCTTTTGAGTGTCAAACTCTCTTGGACTGACAGCATTCCGATCCTTTTTCATTGTTCTTTGCAGCCGAGCCACTCTCCGGATACCACGGATATGCCCGACCCGTTTGAGCAGTTCGACTGGCTGAACTCGTCGCTGCTGGAGCTGCGTAGCAACGGCAAGTTCGCGTACATCGTGGGCCACATCCCGCCTATTATTGACTCGTACAGCGGCGCGGCTATGTGGAACTCTGAGTACATCGCGACGTACAAGCAGCTTGTGGGCGACTACAGCGACGTGATCAAGGCGCAGTTCTTCGGCCACATCCACAGCATCGAGTTCCGGGTGCCTCTCGCCGCGGAGCAGGAAGCTCAGGAGGCAGCAGAAGGCGCTGATCTCGTGCCTCTGTTCATGACGGCGGCCATCTCGCCTATCTACGAGAACAACCCGGCCTTCATCATCTGGGACTTTGACGCCACGACGTACGAGGTCTTGGACTTCACGGTCTACGGCACCAACATCTCCGACGCCAGTCAGGATCTGGACTGGCAACCGCTTTTCACTGCGAGCACCGCGTACGGCGTGAGCTCGCTGGCCACGTCGGAGCTCAACGACTTCGTGGAGCGCGCCGCGGCGGACCCGGAGCTGCTGGAGGAGTACTACTACAACTCCAAGGCGCTGTCGTATCTGCAGTCGTCGTGTCTGGACGCCACGTGTCAGGCCGAATGGCTTTGCACGCTCTACTGGTGGACCACGGCGGCGGACTACGCCAACTGTGTGGCCGAGAAGGAAGCCGGGGACTCGGCGGGCTCGGAAGAGGTGACGATCCCTGGCGGCCACTGCTAGGAAGACGGAAGCTAGCGTTAGCAGATGGATGGATGCAGTATCGAAGCCGGGCAACGCAGGCTCATTGAGGATCAACCTAATGAAACTCAACACGTCCCCTCATTGGGTGACGTACTCTTTTCAGTTGGAGCTCTGTTCGACCATCAGGCGAGATGGCTACACTGTCAAAGATGTAGCCATCGGGGTTCGCGACACCTTCGTGCCACATTCTCTTTCTTCAACGTATTAAATCGGATTATGGCAATTATGTACAATTGCAGATTATTTGCTTACCTACGTTAGCCAATCGACGTCTGTTCTCGCCAATCAAGAAAAAAGCCCGGCTGCAATGGAAGACATCGCGTGGAAGTGCTCGGCGGCGTTCCTGCTGGGCGCGGCGACGCACTACCTCATCGCCAACCACTTGCTGAGCGACTCGGCCACCGGTGGCAGCCGCAGTGACTCCGCAGTCGCCTCGAAGGAACCAACTAACGACGAGGCACCAGCTCCTCCGACGGGCTCGTCTCGGTTGTCGTCCGGGTCTTCGGACGACTGGGAAGGCGAGGACGAGCAGAGCTGGAAGCCGCACAAGATGGTCATGTGCGTGCGCACGGACCTCAAGATGGGCAAAGGTGCGACACTAGGATACTACGGGGGCGTATAACAAGCTGTGGAGAGGCTGATCGGTCTGTTTATTGGGAATCACGGCGAATTGCAGGCAAAATCGCGGCGCAGTGCTGCCACGCGACGCTAGGCGCGTACAAGCGCGCTCTTAAGCGGACGCCGGATGCCGTGCGCGCCTGGGAGATGTTGGGTCAGGCCAAAGTGTGCCTGAAAGTGGACTCGGAGGAGGAGATGCTCGTGTTGGCGGAGAAGGCAGCCGAGCGCGGACTCATCAACTACGTCGTGGTACGAGCCCCCTTCTCTGCTAGGATGATAGAGATCTGTCGGTTCTGACTCTTGAGGCTGCTGTGACAGATTGACGCGGGTCGGACGCAGATCGCGCCGGACAGCAAGACGGTTCTGAGCATCGGGCCGGCGCCTCTGGCCGACATCGACGAAATCACACGCCACCTTAAGCTCATGTAACCGGAGGCGACGCATCTCTACGAGATCTGACAAGCTAATTCATCAGCAAGTGGGGGATAACCAGCCGAGAGCTGAACCAACGCACACCAACTGACGCTCTCCACCGCTTCTCGAGTGAGTGTTGTGCCTTTCCTCCCATTCTGTTGACTGGTTATTGGTATGGCCTCATTAAAGCATGGGGAACACATTCTCATACTGCGCAGCACGTTCGTCGCGGGTTTTGAGGACTCCGCCACGTTTCAGAGCCTGCACAATCGCGATAACGCAAGCTGCCGCGACGCCCGTCGCCAGTGCCGTCGAGCCAATTGCCATGAACACATCGCTGGTCACCAGCACCGCATGCGTCGACGGCACAGAGGCTTGGCCACCACCACGCGCTTTGCCTGCAGTCATCATCTGCACGCTGTCCACACAGGCTTGATACTGGCCCTTCGTGGTCCACCACTTGAGCGTACAAAGCGTCTTGACGTGACACAGCGGCGTTGAACACGGCCGCGTCAAGGGCGACTGCGCCTTCATGTTATAGTAGTAGTCCTCCAGTAGACTGGAGTTCTGTCCCAAGCGTAGGACAAAGTCCGAGAGCTCGGCCAGTGAGAGTGACGCAAGGCCGTAAGCCTCGCTCGCTTGGAAGAGCAATTTCCAGTCGAGTTGCGGCTCGCTGTCCGAGATGTTGGTGCCGTAGACGGCAAAGTCCAGTACTTCATAGGTCTCGGAATCGAAATCCCAGACCATGAAGGACGGATTGTTACCGAAAAGCGGCGAGATCGAACCCGAAATGAACATGGGCGGCAGCTGAAAGCCTTCTCCATCCTTCCCACCGTCATCCAATGACGCCACGGGCACGCGGAACTCGATACTGTGAACGTGCCCGAAGAATTGCGCCTTGACCACATCTGCATACCTGCCGACGATCCGTTTGTACGTCTGAATGTACTTAGGGTGCCATTGCGGATTCCCTCCATACGAATCCACAATGGGGGCGATGTGACCAACGAGATACGCGAATTTCCCGGCCTTCTGCAGCTCTGCCAACGTCGAATCCAGCCACGCGAACTGCCCGAAAGGGTCCGATTGCTTGGAAGTATCTGGAACGTGGCTCGGCTTCAAACCAAAGCGAGGGGGCCAGCACATCGTTAACATAACAAGCAAGCATGCACCAGTGAAGGAGCAGCGACGAACGCACCGAATACGGCACAGTATTGAGCGTGAGCACACGCAGATTGGCATCCAGAGCGTATTGCAGGTACCCTCGACGGTTCAGCAGGTCCATATTGGCGGCAGACAGCGAATCTTCCCAGACCTTCGAGATGAGTTCGATGGACGGATTCGTCTCTTTCGTCGGGTCCGTCACCTTCATGTGGTAGTCCGGGTCTAGGAGCAGTCAAACGATTGATGAATCGCCACTATTCCATTCAAAAGCAAGGCATAGAAGCCACGTACTGCCGTCAGCATTGCCGATAATAGCCGTGGTCTCCAGTAGAACACCGTCTTTCGGCGGGTAGAAGTCTTCCATGGCGTGGACATTAGCCTCCACCGCACGGGCAATGTACTCGTCCGTGAATTGGCCGTGAGCTGCGTGGTCCCCCGTATACAGGAACAAGTCTGGGTCGGCCAGCACGTGCTGTTTAGCGTGAGAGAGCGCCGATTCCAGCAACGCAATGGGAGCGTCCGAGTAGTAGCGCGTCGGGATGAGCGCCGAGTCCGCAGCCAGCAGCGAAGTGGACAGGTTCAGATGCACGTCCGAGAAGTGCAGGAGCTGGCGACGAGGGGCCGACTCTGCGCTGGTCAGGGCGCCTAGCGCCAGGGCCAGCGCCACGAGAACTTGGCGTCCTTCGGCCGGCATCTGCTTTGAGCGAATCTCAGGCGGTTGCTGTGTCTTTCAAGAGTTTCGATTGGTCTAAAACGCGTGCATTTTGACATGTTTTCATGGCGAAATGGATGAGTATTAACCAATGAGACGATAGAAGGACGCGAAGCGATGCAAGGTGGTTCTTGAAGCTCAAGCGAACGGATAGCTGTTCGACCCCGTCGGCTATGCCTGGATAGGCGATCCGACCCGTCCGTCATCGGCGCGGCAATGTCTTGGTCCATTTCGGAAGAGCGGGCCCCTCGCTCTTGTGCGTATTTGGCACCGCCCCCCCCCCATTGCAGGTGAGACGCGGCGCGCTCGCCCCCTGCCGTTCGTAATAGCCCCGAACGGGCTGTAAAGGTCACGGTGCAGACGATGGCTCCCCACGAAACGATGAGGATCCGCTGCTTCTGTATATGTCTGCTTCCTGGCGAGATCATTCCAGTATGGGGATTAAACACGAGAGCAACAACCCGATCGCCCCTGTAGAGTACAAAGAGGCCAGGAACTTGCACGTTTGCAATCGTTCGGATCGAAAAACGACTCGATTGGCCTCGAAAGCTCGACTGCTGTTGTCAAACTTCAGTTGCTGGATGACAGTCGGTCGGGTTGACGGAGCTGGCCGAGCCGACGGAGCTTCTGAAGCCGTTGAAACAGCAATGGCAGGAGCCGCTCAACAGCTCCAATGCCATCCAGCAAAAGCAGAGGTGTCTGCTATAGGTTGAATGGACTGGATCGCACGGGCAATATCGACAATCCCGTACATTTCGAGGAACAAATGCACTGGATGGAGTTCGGGCGACGGTTGATTTGGCGGTTCACCGGGGGTTGGCCGTGCGAGATCTCTTCTCATCCAATTTTGGCGAGCGGCAGCACAGGCGTCATCGCCGACGATGTCCAAGCTGATGCTCCCAAGAGTGAATGAACCACATAACCTTTGTAAAATCACAGATATCTCGGAGAGAGAACCTGTTGGGTCAAGTTCATACCTTTGTCCTATATGCAGCTGCTCTGGTTGTCGCTTACTCGCCGAAGTTTGAAATCCCTACGCTGAGGACTTTGTCTGAAGGAAATCGGCGCTTCTCCTGGATGAATAGATCCGGATCTATGATCGTCGTCGATGGCGCGTCAGAAACTTTTATGCCAGAATTTGCTGGCGGGTGCATCAGAGCGTGCTTCGTGAGCGATCCTTTCAAAGAGTTGTCATCACCTTGATCGCTCGGAGAGCCAACTTGGCGTTGTTCTTCTGTTCCGGGATCCCTTGCTGCCTCAGTTGAATCAGCGGCGGAATGGCTCCATCATGTACAAGAGCTTCGCGACTTGCCTGATTCGAAGCCAGATTCCTCAACGCTCTCGCGGCTCGTGTCTTTTGAGCATCGGTCCCAACCCGCGCCAACTCCACAAGTGGTGGGATGGCTCCAGCCTCCACAATCACCACACAATTCGCATCGCTGGCGATGGCGATATTTGCCAACGCCGACATTACCCGTTGCTTCTGAGCGTTAGTTCCCGCACGCAACAACTCGACCAGAGGCGCGATCTCTCCTCCCCGTGCAATCTCGATGCGGTTTGCATCGTAGTTATAAGCCAGGTTGCCCAATGTGACCACCGCCGCGAATTCTGCGTCTCGTTACCTTCTCGTACAAGCGCGACGAGCGACGAGATGGCACCGTAACGCGCAGTCAGCGCACAGTTGGCAGTGTCGAAAAGCGCCAGAAATCCTAACGCCGACGCTGCTGTTTGTTTCTGCATCCCGTTCCCCGATCGCACCAGCGCCTCTAAGGGTGGAATGGCTCCATCGCGAGCAATGACACCGCGGTTCGTAGCATTGTTGATGGTAAGATTCCCCAACGCCATCGCCGCCTGCTGCTTCTGGGCAGTGGTTCCTGCTCGCAGCAGCGCGATAAGAGGCCCGATCGCTCCAGCGCGCGCAATCTGAATACGCTCCCGGTCGCTGGTGGCTGCAAGATTTCCCAAAGTCTTTGCGGCTCGTTCCTTTTGAGCGTCGCTCCCCTTCTGTATTAACGTCACCAACATCGGAATGCCACCTTTAGCCTCAATATTCTCGCAATTGGCTTGGTTTGAGTAGGCCAGGTTTCCCAAGGCGCTCACTGCCCATTGCTTCTGGCTGGCGGTGCCAACTTGCATCAGCTTGACGAGAACCGCGATAACGCGGTAACGCGCAATCCTCACGTGGTTCGCACCGTTTAAGGCCAGATTCGCTGGTGCGGCTGTTGCTCGCTCTTTTTGCGGGTCCGTGCCAGATTGAATCAATGTGACAAGCGGCAGGAGGGCTCCTCCACATGCAATCGCCAAGCGGTTGTCATTGTCGCTAGCCAAATGGACGAGCGCCTCTGCTGCCCATAGCTTCTGCCCATCAGTCCCCAACTTGAGCATATCGATGAGAGGAGCGATGGCACCAACAGCTCGCAACGCATCTCCGTTGCGACTAAGAGCGACACCCACTTAAAAGACCGCGGCGTCCTCTTTCTCCTGATCGCCGCCGTGGTGTAGCATTTCCACGAAAGGTGCAAGCTCGGGGTCGCTGGCCGTCGAACACAACTCTGCAGTCTCTCGAACTCAGACTCGGACAGCTTGGACTCGTGCAAGGCAAACCAGCTCAGACATTCCAACGCATACAGTTGCGTGAAGTAGGAGCTTCCTTTTATCACCAACTCACAAAGCCCTTGAATGTCATTGGCGTCAACATCTACATGCGTTCTTGAGTGTCGGCACATTGCCGAACAACGCTTAAAAGCGCTTGTTGCTGTTCTTCAGGCCCCATACTGAGTATCGTTGCCATCCGAAGCGACACCGGGATGACATTTTCGACGATAATGTCGTAAGGAGGAGGCTCCATCGAGGATTTCCACGGATCCATAGCGGAACTGCGGCTGTCTACTGACGTGCCAGTAGATAGCGGCGATTGCTCCGTTCATTTCCATGTTGAACACCAAAACCCGCTTCACTGGGGATCGTGGATGTGTCATGAGGGGTGGCACCACCCTGTGAACCCGCTGCTCCACTCTTCTCCGCAAACGTTTGCAGCTTCTCAATTACCAGCCGCAATGGAAGGCGTTTAGTCGGATCGACGTTGGTCATTGCCATCACGAGTTGCCACTCCTTATCGGACATTTCCTCGGGTTGGTCAGGGATCTCTCCACTTTTGAGGTTGTCGCGAACATCTTCATCCTCCAGGAAGGCGAAGGGAGGCTCGCCGATCGCCGCCTCGATCATACACATGGCAAAGGAGTACACGTCGGAGGCGAAGGTCGACCGCCGCTTCAGACACTCTGGCGCTCGCCAGCGCAAGCCACCGGAGGCTTTCACCCCTTTTGCCGACAGCTTGGACAGAGTGGACGACGTCCGCACAGAGCTTAAGCCGAAGTCCGGCAGCTTGGCGAGTCCATCGGCCACCACGAGAATGTTGTTGAGCTTGAGGTCTCCGTGCACCACGCGTTTCTTGTGGATGTAGTCTAAGCCGAGTGCCGCCTGATGCAACAACCGCCACATTTGCAGTTTGTTGGCAGCCGAGCGTGCGAGGAACGAGCAGAGATTGCCGTTGGTCGCGTCTTCACGCAAGATGAACGGCGGGACACTGGCATGCGACGCGCCGAACATGTTGACGATGTTCGGGTGGTTCTGTTGGTGCCAAGTGGTGATCTCCGCCTCCGATTTTCCGCTGCATCTGCCCC
This sequence comes from Nothophytophthora sp. Chile5, assembly GCA_001712635.2. Classification (NCBI taxonomy): domain Eukaryota; phylum Oomycota; class Peronosporomycetes; order Peronosporales; family Peronosporaceae; genus Nothophytophthora; species Nothophytophthora sp. Chile5. Next base: position 31,702 of record MBAC02006106.1, read on the forward strand.
GTAATCACGTTTTCTTCGATGCGAAGACACTTGACCACCACCTTCGTGCCCATTCCCCACACTCTACGGTGGACTGTCCCGAAAGATCCGCAAGCGAACGGGATCGAGTCAAAGCTCACCTCATTGAAAGGCAGAAACCAAGGCGGTAGCCTCTCCACATTTGTCTGAGACGCTCGGACGACAGTCACCACCATGGCCTTCATGAGCTCCATCATCCCCGCCGATTGACGGGCGGCCCGTTGCTCCACCTCGAACTTGAGGGACATGATGGCTTCCACTTGAGCGCGCGTGTCCCTCAGCTCGAGCAGCACCGCCGCGTCATTGGCGACCATGTCCGCCATCGCGCGCTCTTGGGCGCGTGTGTCGACCTCCCACTGCTGCTTCCAGTCCATTAACGTGGCGGTGGTGGCGAGCTGCAGCATCTGGAAGAGCGCGTCGACCGCCTCGTGGGTCTTCAGCAGCTTATCCAGCATCTTGCGGTGCTGAGTGAGGCGCGAGAACATCTTGTTCCCCTGATAATGCTGGAGATACCCTAAGTAACTGGCGACGAGGGCCGCGTACCTCTCGAGGGCGTCATTGGGCGGCAGACGCCCTTGCTTCTCCACCGCCTCCAGCTAACGCAGAATCTCCCACAGCCGCAGATGCAAGCGCGTACAGGCGTCCTGGCCTTCCTTCATCTCCTCGCAAAGCTGCAGGATCTTGGCGAGGGCGCGAACCACCGTGCCAGATCCAGGAGCGACGCCATAATGAAGAGCGGCCGTGGGTTGAACGGAGTTTACTTGCCTTGCTGCTTGTCTTGTCTTGTCCCTCGCGTGGGGCTTTGGAGAATGCCGCACCCAGAGCGACAGCCGTCTTGGCGGCATTCGTGGCACGGAATTCGCATGCGGAGCGTTTGGCACCCGCACTTCTTCGGTCCATGAGCGCTGGAAGCCATTTTGGATCGGGCGATGTTGCTCGAAGGTCGCGTGAGCGCCAAAGGACGTCTGCAAGGATCGTCCTGCGCTCCTCGTCGCTTTGGCCACAACTAACACACACGCTGCACCAAAGGACGGACGAAGCAGCTTAAGCCAAAGCTCTGAGGATCGCGTACTGCCACCCGCAACATGCTACAGGAGAGCTTAGGCGGCGAGTCGGCCTCTGCCGTGAAGAAGACGCTGGCAAAGGTGCAGAAGCTGCTGCAGCTCGCCTCAGCCCTGCCGAATGCGTTGACTCTTCGCGAATACCGCGAGGCACTGGAGGTAAGCAGGCAATTCCAAGAGACTCCATCTTTATGTGGCTTTCTTGTGGCCACCATGCGCTTCGTGCCTCTAATTCCTGCTTTTAATTAAACGCCTAGGAGTGTCTGAAACCCGAGGCCAGTACGCCACTGAAGCTGCTGGGGTATCAACTTGCAGATACGTCGCCCGGTTGCTCGACTCCCGAGCTCTGGCGGTTGATTCTGGAGGCCTGTGCGACTGAATTGGGCGGCTCCGAGAACGCATCGGCGCTGGCCGTCGCGATCCCCGTGTTGAATCGCATCCCTTTGCGTCTGGTGTTGGGATTCTTGCTCAGCTCCGAACGAGAGCCTATGAACAAATTGCGGACAGTGTTGACACATGAAGCCAGTGATGTGCGTTGTTGCGCTATCGCCGCACTCTCCAAACTGACGCTGGAGGTGGCGATCGGTGTCTCCGGCGATGGGCTGTTCGTATTCCCGTTTGAATCCCACGAAGCTCGGATTTGCTGCCAACAAGACGTGGAAATGATCGTCGTGGACTGCTGGAAACTCATTTTCCATACTCTCTTCCTCGACAATCAACCTCAAAACACCGCGGAGATCGTTGGCACCGCGTTTTCTGCTTTAGCCATGCTGTTCGCGCGGTCTAGCGTCATGAACCCGTTCTTCTTGACTGGTAAGGAGGCCGCACGTAGTCAAGCGCCCGTGAATGACATGGTCTCCGTCATGTACAAGCAGGCGTTCCCACGTATCCGCTCTCTAATTGCTGTCGCTCAAGCGCTGCCCATGAAACACCAGCCTGATGCCATGCTCTGGATCGCTATGCTGCTCTATATCATGATGGAACACAGTGGTGCCCGATGTCCCAGTATTAGCGTCCCATACTTGGAGATCGATGTCCTGGACACCGAGAGCAACAACCTGGGTGATGACGACGATGATGAAGAGCCCCACGCATCGACAGAGCGTGTGCGAGTGGACGGCCTGGTCAGTGGCCTGCTGGATGCCTGGGCCTTCCCGACGTTGTCTCGAAGATCTTCGCTCGTACAAGCGACTACTATGTGTCGAGCGGTCTTCGTGTTGCTTTCGCATCCGCTGCAGACCTTCTCACGCTTGAGGTGGGCGGCTCAATTGGCCAACCATCTCATCGCGCAATGCTACTTTGCCAGCAAGACCAGCAGTAACAGCAAATTGCAGCTTGAACTCAAGCTGGAGCTCAGTGGCATGCTGGTCAAGACGTTCGCGTGGCTCTCAGGCGTCAACTGCTTGGCGCTCTTTGTGCGTGCGATTGAAGCACTGTACCTCCTAGATCATGAACGAGACCGCCGTGATACGGTGCAAGCGTTAATGGATACTATAGCCGAGCAAGTGCTGGCCAAACGGAACTTCCAGCTGCTCGAGGGGCTATGCGTGTTGCCATTCTTCAGACAACCCAAGGGCACTTCCCGACTCTCGCCACGCTCCAACGGGTACGAGGTGTTTCGAGCGTTAGTGCAGGCATTCGTGTCCTTGCCTTCTTCAACTTCACCCCCAGTGAGAAGCACACAAGAGCGCCAGGTAGCGCAACTCATTCTACTGGAGGCTTTCCGAGGTCTGTTGATGATAAAGCCAGGCGCCAAGTCTCTGCAGTCGCATCGATGGACCAACGAGGTGAACGAGAACTTGCGCCGCTACATGGCGTTGTTGACGGCGCACTTCCAGTTTGTGCTGAGCCACCCGACGCTAATGCTGCGCGAGTCTCTGGACTTTTTCGTGAGGGATTTGTACCCGGCTGTTCGGCAGATCCCATCTCAAAGCGCGCGTCTCCAGCTGCTCTGGATTGGCGTGCGTCTGCATCGCGAGTATGCGTCCCACACCCCCTTCGAATACCTGCTGAATCACTTGCACTTTGAAGCGAACCAACTCTTCTCCACTGATCGGAACGATCAGGAACCGTCAGAGGCGGCGTTCGACAATGGTTCGCTAGGAGGAGTTGGAGAGGGGCCATCAAGTGGAAAGCACCCGGGTGATATCACTGTTGTCGAGGCGCTGATGGTGCTAGGCGACTGCATCGCGTTGTTGGCACAGATCCAACCTCAAGCGCAATCGCATCTTCAAGAGACCTGTCAACGAATGATAGCCATGCTATCGACATCAGGCAGCCCTCCAGCCATCTCGTCGCAGCAATACCGCGTGTACGTTGAGGAGGGGAGTCACTGTATGTTTTCTTTCATCTAATCGCATACTTATACTATGTTTGCAGGTTAGAGGAAGTGCTGACTCTCATATCGGCATCACCAACGACAGACGCTTCCTCAACATCCTCGAGCTTCGTCTCCTCAGAAATCTTCGACCCGAATGTTGTGTTCGTGCCCCGAAGGAAGCACAACAACGCTTATGAAGTTGGGCTATCGACAAATCAACTGGAGGACGAACACATCGAGCCCCTCACCGTCACAGGTAGTGCAGACCCAGTGGCCGTACAAATTTGTCATCACCAGCCACTAGCACAGCAGACAGACGTGATAGCGCTGGAGGTAAGTTGCTCCAACCTCACGACGTGGTCCCTGAGCGATCTGGAGCTCCAACTGCATCCTATTGGGGGCACGAGCGTCGTTAAATGTGTGGACATGACGAAGGACCTGAAGCTACGTTTACTACGCGCTGGAGAGACCTCAAGCTCGGGCACAAGCGATAGTTTGCCACCGTTTGGAGTGCTCAAGGCTGAGAAGCGATTCCAGGTGTGTCGGTTCACACAAATTACGTTCCTAGTGCAAGCGGTGTTTGTCCACGAAGGCAATAGCGACGGCAATGGAGACGTCAATGCAGCTGAACCAACCAGCTCGTCGATCCGTCTGGCATTCAGTGACCGCTACGTGGTGCACTTCGACACGCTTCTCCGTCTACCGCAGTCACAATTTGACACCGCCGCATTCTTCCAGCACTGCTGGCAAAGGTACACCGCTTTGAACTACCCTGAATGTTGGATATCTGGGTGTATAATTAATTTAGTGTTTTGTGTGTATTTTAGTGCGAATGCGAGTGCTTCATGGTCCGTCGAGTCGCTCGAGACGGAGAACGGAGGGCTTCTAACGTTATGTGACCGCGTTCTTCACCGCAAGAGCGCCCGAATCGTGGCAGTCAACGAACTGCTATTGGATTTGCCGACGCATTTCCACGTACGTTCTGCTGCGTTCATTCCTTCCGCCTCTTGCGTGCTCACTAACATGCACCCTATTCAACGTGTCACTATTCCAGATTGCACTACTCACTCAAACGAAATGGGGTGACTACGTGGTCGCGTCACTCACCATGAATGTCGACATTGGCAACACGTCGTCTCCATCAGTTCCGCAGGTTTCTTCCTCGGAGTCGCGCTGGTCGGGTCTCTTGGAGGTCCGTTCGACTCCGGAGAACACCCGCGAATTCGAGAAATGGCCGCAAGACACGATCCGCCTCTTCGGTGGCGACCAAGTACAGCTCTACAATGCACCGCCTCCCGTATCCAACGCCGTATCTCCCGAGCTCTCTATTGCTACCAGTAGCGCTATGGCCTCGACCGTGTCCACTGCAGTCCCCGAACAACAGCAGCCGCTGACAGTCGTCACTCTAAACGGCGTGCCCGAAGGAAGGACGAGCTCGAGCGCGAGCTTCCGCTTGGATTGCAGAAGCAGCGAGCGAGCGACGTCATTCAAGCAATCGACTCAGCCACCCGAGCAGATTCGAGCACCAGAGGTCATCCCGATGGCGGAGGATTCGTGGGGAACCTTCCTCTAGGTCAGGACTGTGGAGCCAGCCAGTCAACTTGAAGCGAGAGTAGTGCACTAACGTTGTACTAAGTTCTGAAAGGATAGTTCAACTCCACATTGGTTTCTTTATTACCAATCACAACACATAATCACTACATCCGTCAATATTACTGGATGAAATGCAGCCCTTAATTCCATGTTGCACCTATCCTTGGAAGAAAACACATCACTATCGGATCCATTTTCGCCAAAGAACAGGATGCGGACGCCTACAGAAGGCGGCGATGGCGATGGCGAGAGGCGGCGCGTGCCGAGCGCCACGCCTCTGGGCGACGTGGGCCAGCGAGAGGACCGAGTGTACCGGCCACTGCTGTTCCAATCGACGGGCTACGCGTCCTCCGAGCTCTTCCGGGACTCGTACGAGATGCGCTCGCGCATTCCCGCGGCCGCTGGAACGTCCACTTTGGCGCCGCTGTTGACACAGGACGCAGGCAACGGCAACAACGGTGGTTGGAATGACGACATGCAGAGCAAGCGGCATGTGTTTGAGCCGCAGATCCGCCTTGAAACGCTGTCATCAAGCGCCGCGACTGCTGTACTCTGGATCACGTATCTGTTCTTCTTGCTCGCATTTGCGCTGCCGTATCTACAGAGCAAAGGGTACCTCGAGACGGTACGTAGACGGAAATTCCGCCTGTTCTTGAGGAAATTCATGTGTGTCTGTGACTGAAGTTACATGGTGATGGTACAGATGGTGGAGCTTCCTGGCGACGTTTGCAAGGACTTCTTCCGAGTGCCAAGAGAACCTTGCATTGCGGTTGATAAGACGAAAGGTGTCGCTCAATGGTCGGCATTGGTGGGCAACGTGTCGCGGTACGCCGGCTCCATCGAGATCAAGCTGGAGGTTCTTGAGCTCCTTAACACATCGACGGCAGCGGTGGCGGTCTTACCGCTCGTAGAGGGCGACACGCTGCAGCAACTGGAGAGAGTGGGAGACGCGTGGACAATGGACCGTGACGCGAAGAAGAAGACTGCTGCGAGTGGAGCTTCCACTATCACAGGGATCGAGGATGAGGGTGCGGTCGAGGATGAAGGCTTCGTGTTGAACTTTGACATCAAACTCTACGGCATTGATCTGGACGCGGCCATACCCGCGAAGGATCTGATCGTACAGGAGCACAATCAAAGTGTGTGGGTCAATTGTCGAGCCGATCAGCCGTGTGATGTCGCCAGACTATTGGAAATCACACAAGACATCGATCGACTGGTAAGGATAGCGCATGTTGTTGAATTGTATTGCCCGAATAGTATGAACACACGGTACTGATGCGGTGTGTTGGTGTTTGTTGCAGGGTGGCAATGGCTATGGGGAGTATCTGGTGGTCGTAACGTTCAAAGGGCTGTACCCGAACGTCTTCGGCAAGAAAGTGATCTACGAATTTGCATACACGTGAGCACTGCCTAGTTGCCTATAGCGTTCTCTCTTATCAAACTCATCCAGTATAGTTGTATGCTGACGTTGTCTTGCGCCTGTGTTTGTGGATGCAGAAAGCCGGCAGTTCACGTGGGAGAAGTCGTGATGCGCAGTGTGTTGGTCCTCACGTCCATTTTGGCGCTTCCGTGCTGGCTCATCGCGGTGTTGAACTTCCACGGTGGATCGTGGAGTCAAGTGCTGACTGTCCAGAAGTGGCTGCTGGGTCTGGGCGTCGTGCTCGTGTTGTGGCAGAATCCTGTGTATGCGGTAGCCGAGCTGTCCACGACAGTGAGTCTGCGCACGCGGTTCGTGTCGATCACTTGCGAGTCCTTCGCCGAGTCGTTCTTCTACGTTTTTTGGCTGAATCTCATGGACCAACATGGCAGCGGCATCTTCTCGAGAAAAAGCGCGTTCGCAGCGAAACTGGCCTTTGGCTTAACGCTGTTCGCCGTGGACACCGCCATGACCGTGCTACGAATGCCCAAATTGTTCTTCCGAGCGGATGCAGCGTCGATTCGCCACGCTTCTCAGCATGATGAGCTCTATGTGCTTCTCGGATTCGCGC
>MBAC02006108.1:0-31208 GCA_001712635.2 Nothophytophthora sp. Chile5
TGGTGGACCTGCCGGATGAGGAGCTGAAGGCGTTCTGGCTGGGCAAGGGTCTGCCGACGGACGCGCTGACCGGCGACTTCTCCAAATTGCCGATGAAGCTGTGCATTGGCGACGAGCTGTGCTGCGGCGAGATGTTGGCGAACGGCTCGATGATCGAAACGTCGGATGCCGTGGAGAAGCTGACGGGTCGCAAGCCGCTCCACTTCCAGCAGACGCTGCTGAAGTACAAGGAGTTCTTCCCCAAGCCGGAGTAAGTTGTATAAAGCCAGATCGGAAGGTGTCAAGGCGATAGTGTCAGCTCGATGGCTTGTAGTCGTCCTTGCAGACAAAGCTCAACATGATTCGATGCTCATTCGTTGGAGCTTGCAGTCTCAGCGGTCCTGAGGCAGGTTGGCGTCCTCTAGCCTCGACACCATGGAGGTCACATCCCTTCTGACATGGTTGCATGGGCTGTGCTTCTGCAGATGGCTGCATTGTAGCTGCACGCCGCGTCTATGCAGTCGATGCAGGCGTGACAACTGCTCGACGAGTTCGTGTCTATTCACGCGAAAAATGCGCCACCACCTGGCGCTTGTTACTGCAAGAAGGCTCAGTGGATCTCCCGGCTTATCAGCACACGTGCTTCATGAGCTGCCAATACAGAAACACTGGCGTCTCATCTGTCGGCACGCGTTGGGATCGCTATCCACCGGAGAAGAAGAGGACCAGGAAACAGAATCGCTCGTGCGATTTGCACGGGATCCTGATTGATTGTCTGACACATGTAGGAGGAATCTAAAGGAGCGCCGCGCTTTCCAGGGAACTAATTCGTTGGCTCATTCTGCAATCTGCATCCAAAGCCGCAACCAGCTCTTCTGTCCGTCAAGTTCCTCGACAAGCCATGCCTAAGTACGTCCTCACTGGAGCCGATGGCAACCTCGGAGGAGTCGCCGCTGAGTTCGCGATTGAGATCGCCAAGCCCGACGACCAGCTCGTGTTCACCAGCTACACGATGGACAGCATCCCCGCCGAGAAGCTCCAGCGCTGGCAGGCCAAGGGCGTCGAGGTAGTCGCCGCCAGCTACGACGACGTGGACAGCATGAAGAAGATCTTCGAAGGCGCCGAAGCCGTGTCGTTCATCTCGACGTGGTTGATCGGCGATCGCCGTCGCAATCAGGCCAAGAACGTCATCGATACGGCCAAGGCTTGCGGCGTCAAGCGTGTGTGCTACACGTCGTTCGTGGGCGCTGGCTCGACGGCGACGAACGACGACGACATCCCCTTCCTGCCGCGTGATCACCACTATATCGAAGGCCTGATCTACGCGTCTGGACTGCAGTACAGCATCCAGCGCAACTACCTCTACGCCGACAACATCCCCAACTTCTTCGCGCCGTCCTGGAAGTTCTGCGGGAACAAGTGGCTGACCAACACCCACGGTGAACGCGGTGCCTACGTGGCTCGTGACGACTGCGGACGCGTCCTAGCTGCTCTACTTCTGGGCAAGGGCGAGCCCAACCACGTGTACGACGTCACGGGTCCGGAGGCTATCACCCACGAAGAAATCTTCAACTTCATGTGCCAGGAGACGGGCTTCAAGGCCGAGTTCGTGGACCTGTCGGACGAGGAGCTCCAGACCTGGTGGCTCAGCCGCGGTCTGCCCAAGGACGTGTACGGCGACTTCTCGGAGCTGCCCATGAAGCTCTGCATCGGCGACTTGCTGTGCTCCGGAGAGACCGTGGGCAACGGCTCCATGAGTCAGACGTCGGACACGGTGGAGAAGCTGACGGGTCGTAAGCCCACGTCGTGGAAGACCGCCATGCTCAAGTACCGCGACATCTTCCCCAAGCCAGAGTAAGAGCTGATGCTGTAGCTTTCTGTATGAGCAGTGTTGACCTCTAAGAGAAGGGATCGAGTGGCACGAGCGGCATGACCATGCATGTAATACTCATAGCGAAGTGATACGTTGAAGTTTTGGGGAAGATTCGACGCTGCAGCTTCAGAAATCCTCCTTCCCAAGGAGCATCACGCGTAGCGTATAGCATGCTTGCACCAAGCGCACGCCTCTCAGGCCACCGCTGCAGCGTGGTGGAACACGTCCAGAGCCTCCACGTGGAGCGTACATGAAGGCTCGGGGCAGGATCTTCATGGGTGAAACGGAGGCGAGACAGCTCCACGCGAGGCGCAAGATTGCTCTCTCGTTCTTGGTTCGTGTTTATTCCCACCAAGTAACGCGGTCAGGTTGATAGCATGTTGAAGACCGCGCGTCACGGGATCCGAAGTCCTGCGGTCCAAGGGGCTGTGCCGCAATCGTCATAAACATGCGGCAAGCTACCTCTGAGGTGACCCATGCGAGCCCAAGCAGAGACCTCGACAAATGTCCTTCCGCCCATTTGCCGGGTGTACGAAGTAGGTTGCAGCAGCTGAAAAGGTCATCAAGTTAGCGTCCTGCTGGCTGTGTTGTGGCTCTACAATCCAACCCAAGCGCCAGTGAAACTTCAGCCGCATATTAGCTTCGAACCAGCCATAAGGAGGGCGTGCTACGCAAGGAATCTCCTTCTGCTTGCGAGATTTGAGGGGTGACACCCTCGGTTCCTGCATGTTTATACGGGGGTAGATGGTGCGTGCAGGGCTGTCGCAGCTGCACGTGCAACACCGGGAGGTTTGGCCACGTAGAACTGCTACCTTCAAGCTGAAGCTGGACTGGGTAGCATCCAATTTCTCCCGCTTCAAGAGCTGTGTCATTTTGCAATTTGCCGTCAATCACAGCAAAGCTCCAACCTACTCCACTCACTACTAGCTCTTCTCAAACTCATCATGTCCAAGTTCGTGTTGATGGGAGCCGATGGCAACCTCGGCGGCGTCGCGGCCGAGTTCGCGCTCAAGATCGCCAAGCCCTTGCAGAAGCTGGTCTTCACCAGCTACAACCTGGAGAGTATCCCCAAGGAGAGAGTCGAGAGATGGCAGGCCAAGGGTGTGGAGGTGGTGGCTGCCAGTTACGACGACGTTGACAGCATGAAGAAGGCGTTCGAAGGCGCTGAGGCCGTGGCGACCATTTCGACGTGGCTCATCGGCGAGCGCCGCCGCAACCAAGTGAAGAACGCCATTGACGCGGCCAAGGCGATGAGAGTGAAGCGCATCTGCTACACGTCAGGCGCCGGTGCTGGCATCAAGGCCGACAAGGAAGAGGACATCCCCTTCCTTCTGCGTGACCACCACTATATCGAAGGCCTGATCTTCGCGTCAGGACTGCAGTACAACATCCAACGCAACTGTCTGTACGCCGACAACATCCCCAACTTCTTCGCGCCGTCCTGGAAGTTCTGCGGCGATAAATGGCTCACAAACAGCCACGGCCAGCGCGGCTGCTACGTCTCTCGCGATGACTGCGGCCGTGTATTGGCTGGCATGTTGCTGGGCAAGGGAGAGCCCAACACGGTGTACGACGTCACGGGTCCGGAGGCGGTTTCCCACGAGGAAATCTTCGAGTGGATGTGCGAGCAGACGGGCTACAAGGGAGAGATCGTGGACATGCCAGACGAAGAGCTCAGGAAGTGGTGGCTGGATCGTGGCTTGCCTCAGGACGTGTACGGCGACTTCTCGCAATTGCCCATGAAACTGTGCATTGGCGACCTGCTGTGCTCGGGCGAAATGGTGGCGAACGGCTGCATGAGTCAACCCACGGACGCGGTGGAGAAGCTGACGGGGCGAGAGCCCACGCCGTTTAAGGAGGTGCAGATCAAGTACAAGAACATTTTCCCCAAGCCAGAGTAAGCGGACGTGAGTGCTTCCACGCAGACGTGTTGTCTCGTCAAACACTATCGCGTTGCGCACAATTTACCACGTTGAGGTTGCACCTCCCCTCATGGCAGCCTCCAACCTTTGGTCATCCGAGTGCTATTACAATAAGACGCTGGCGCCGGGTCCTTCCCTTCAACGAGAGGCATGACGTGGATCGCCAGCTTGTGGATCAAATCTAACGAATGCCAAGCGGTTGCTGCGGTTATTGAGCTGGTGAGATTGAGACGAGAGGATCTGAGCAGCACCACGCTTCAATCGTAACGCCATTACGTTCCACGCGCTTCAGAGCCAGCGCCGAGGCGAAATATTCCTAGCAATCGGTTAAAACGACCGTGTCCAGCCACCGCATGCCAGTCTCGGGTGCATGCCGTTCTGGATGGCGCGATAAGTGAGGCTGCCATACAATCTGATTGCTTCGATTCGTGTCCCACCCGAACGTAGGCTTTTGTGGGAAGCGATGGCAGCTCCAGGTGTCAGCAGCACGTGACTTGGTGCAGCTTCCGGTCTAGTTCCTCATCTCTCACGCCAGGCTTTGGCCACTATCGTGTTATTGTGAGTGGTGGCTGGCGCTTCATGTGGATTTTGTATTGGTTTCTGTCGACATGTTGCCAGCCAGCGCTGCCAACCTAACAATTCATTCAATCGCTATGTCTCCACTTCCTGGCAGAATCGAGCGAGTCAACACCAGACAATATCCCAATAGCAAAGTATCACAATATCAAGTGTGGAACAATATATTGCACGCAATAGCAAACATTGTGGTTAGTTTTCATGAATTTCATACGTTTCATGTTAGTTAATTGCACGATTTTGAAAATAGTTACTGTCAAGTATACGAAAGTATACCACACGAACTTTGCCAGACCCACGCAACCGAACTTAACTCAAAGATATCAAACCACGTTGAAGTAGGACACCAACGTTTCCGCAATCCAAGAGTCCGTTGATAAACTCTTCACTCTGTTACAAGAAGACGAAGGCCACGACAACCCCAGACCACTCGATCCGCGGCAATCCAAGCGTGAAGCCGCAGCGTTGGGTGATGTCGATAAGCTTGGAGTAAGTTCCTGGAGAGTCGGAGGCCTCTTCGGAAACGCGGTGGATCCCTAGGTAGCCAGCCTCCTTGACACCAGTAGGACGCGGCGGATCTGCTCACCGATTTCACTTTGCACGGCGAAAGGCGCTCGCCGAGAGCGGCACTCCCTTAGCAGGGGTGGATGGCGTTTTAGGCGGAGGCCGCATGACAGACCCAACGTGGCGCGTTTTCCATGCACAAAGAGCTGCGGCTCCTTGGTGAATTCACCACAGAAGCGCCTCGCTGGGTTGTAAAACGCATTGGAAGTCTCGGAATGCTCCGTCGGATCCAGCGAGCACCGTACCAGTCACGCAAAATTTGCCCAGGAGGCATTAAGTCAAGCAGCGCCACAAGCGACAGAGGATCTGCCAAAGAGCCAGCGCCACCGCAACTCGCCTCCTCGAGCCACGCCACTAACGGATCCCGGCCGGCAAAGCTTGCTAGCCACCGCACGGGGCTCAGGATCCAGCAAGCCATAGCAGCGTAACTCTAAAAGTGTAGAAGCGACGTTCTGCTGCCAAATGGTTTTAGTGCGGTGGCGACGCATAATTAACAGCTCCCAATATCATTCATTTCCTTGATCGCCCCTCTTTCCCATTTTGCATGGAACTTTAAGTGGGGTTGCTAATTGCGGCTTGGAAATGCAAAACGTACTATTGTACTATTGTTCTAATTATTTCGAGTTGATTATAGAACCTGATATCGGAGCCATGTTACCGCATTTGTGCGCTAACTCACATGGCATCCGCCCACACTCGTGGGCCACGTCCAGCCTTCAATTGCGTCACCGTTGCCCAGCTTCCGCTCTTCTTCCCACCTTGACACATGTCGTGGGGTCGTTGATGGCGATGGGAACTGCGCTCTTCCCTTTTGTCGACTGGAGATACGAATTTGCAAACGAGAAGATCTGCACCCATCGACAGGCGACGTCGTTGCCCTGCGTCCGATATATCATTTGTGACTGAAACAAACAGTGGATCTAAAGTGAGCTCCTTAGTAGTAACGCGTGTGGCGTCAATCGCCCTCTTGTAATGCATGTAGTAATCCATGCGCCATCAATTGTCGGCAACGTGGTGCCACCTCTCGCGCAATTTCACAGCAGGCGTTAGGCCAAACACCAAATGACTCGGCTGTTGCATTCGACTTTTGCATTCGACTTTGCACGCCTGTTGCAGAATGCAAACATTTCGGCGACGTTTCATCCGCCTGCACATTCACAAGGTGACAATATCACAATAACCCCCCTCACAAATTTCTGATAACGGAGTCTACCTGCTTCAAGTTCAGTTTGCGTGCCCTTTCGAGCGCAATGCTACCCGCCTAACGCTAGTTTACACTGCATTCTAGTATGCTCGTGTCTAGCCCACTGAACCTATGTTCCGCCCTGTAGAACGGCATCGCGGCCTCCGAGCAAGCGGAGGGAAATCCAGGCGCGCAAGAAACTGTGTCAGCTGAAAACTCGCCTCTTAGCGCTACCCAGACAGGCCCCGGTCGTCGTTTTAGCGTTGCAGAGACGGCAGAAATGCTTCCAGGGAACCCTCGGGGCGTTTCGCGACGCAGAAACCCAGCCGAAGTCGAGGAAAACTCCAACGGCGCCATTGCACGTCGAGGGACGCGAGCTGGGCCTCCTGCTTGACCAGCTACTGACCGTCCGTTCAAGGTCTTAAGCTTGCGATCGGCTGGCCAGAGGCGAGCAGTGCTGACCACCTGACGCCATCTCAAGGCCGGAAGAAAGCGCCGAGGGGACACGAGGCAGTGACGCACGTCAAGTGGAACCTTCCGTCGCTTGCCTCGCCCTTTGGAGGCCACTAGCGCTCTCACTCACCCGAAGGGCAACTCTCCAGGAGCTCTCGGTGAACGCTTGAGGCCTCGGTTGGATCCGCTCACATCCCAATTTCCCCACTTTCTAGCAGAAGTACAACCCCCACCTCTCCATCCAACGATGCTGACCTTCCGCACGTTCCTGCCGCTGTCCCAACCCAGCTTCGTCGAGATGCCGCAGCTTCTGGGCCTCAAACCCAAGCAGTACCGTCCGGAATCCCAGTCGACATGGCAGCCGAAGTCACTGCCCAACAAGTGCTCTCTGGACTTCATCCTCTCCGCCGACCAGGCCGTCGCGAAGCCAACGATGCTGCCTTCCTTCCCGTGGACTTCTCCTTCCCGTGGCTCGGCCAGCAAGACCTGTTCTCCATTCCTGGCTCCTCCCTCAGGCCCAGTCAAGCTGGCCAAACGCCGTCGTCTGCAGACAGTCAGCGTCTCCAAGTCCAGCATGAAAGTGTCCAGCAAGACGACCGTTGTCTCCTCCACCGGAGCGGTAAAGAAGGGAAGCAAGTACTGCATGGTGGACGGCTGCACGAGTCGAGCCAAGCACGCGCGACGCTGCTGGCGCCACGGCGGCTCGGTCAAGTGCAAGGTCGAGGACTGCGCCAACCGCGCCAAGACCAAAGGTGTGTGCTGGTCCCACGGCGGCGGCACCATCTGCTCCTTCAGCGACTGCACGACCATCTCCGTGTCCAACGGCGTGTGTTGGGCCCACGGCGGCGGCAAGCGCTGCGCCATGGAGGGCTGCGCCCGTCCAGCCTACGAGCGCACCGACCACCTCTGCACGCTGCACTTCGAGGAGAAGCAGTACATCGCACGTCAGCACAGCGGCCACGTCCACTGCCACGACTCCAAGCCCCACAGCCACTGCTAAGGTTCTTGATTTGGCCTGGAAGACCCAAGCTCCGCCCGATTTTGGAGGCGACAAATGAAGTCGCCAGCGCGATTCTGACCTGCATAGATACACAAGACACCACTCCATCGTGAGTACTTCTCAGGAAATCTACATAGCGTAGATACACCACCCCAATATCAACAATTCCCAAAGCAAACTGAATCTTGAAACATGCAAAGCTTGTCTTCTTGGGCCTTTGCTGTTTCTCAAAAGGGGAGACTGCAACCCAGTTAGTCAGTCAGCCAAAGCACCTGGAAGCGGCGACTTCCTTTCCATTGCTGTGTATAATCTTACCCCGTCGTCGCCTGCTTTCCCGGCCTTCTGAGCACGTCGTCCGCCCCTTTCTGCTACGCTTCTAAAGCAACCCCCATGTGTTTCTTCCTCTCATGGTCTCCCTGTTCTCCCCTGCCCTTCAACTGCTGCGTCCTTACTCTCCACTCGCTCTCAGCTGCGTCTGCTGCGTCTCAAAGGCACCATATGCTTCGCGGAAGAGCGGGTGGAAGAACGCCATCCACTCGTCGTACGGGATCCGCTTGTCCTTGGTGTTCGGGATCGGGTTATCGCCAATATCTTCTCCGCCACGGAAGTCGTGCCAGTCACAACCCACAAACTGGCAGAGATTGCGATACCCCCAGCGAAACCGCTCCTTGGGGAAGATCTCCACGATCGTGGTCATCGGCCGCGCCCAAAGCACATTGACCATACCGGCGCCATGCATTCCCAGGATCATATCACTGGCGATCGTCGTGGTCATCTGCTCCTCCAGCGATAGGTTCACGTAGTCGATGGACCGGAACTCGACGTTCAGCCCCTTGTACTCCAGGCGCATGTTGTCCATCACTTCGTCTTCGTTCACCCACACTCGCTGGAGTTTTCGGCCGTCGTAGGGGCGGCGCGTGATCACCGTCACCATCATGGGACGTACAGCCGTCACGCCAATCTCCCGCTCCATCTCCGCCGTCACGTTGAGGGTCAAAAGGGAATGTTCCCGGAACGACCGGAAGAGTTCCGAGTCCCAGCACGGCTCGCCATCGTCCAGATGCTGCATCATTGGGCCCGAGAGCTCATAGGGAGCGACCAGCACTTCACCGCGGAAATGCACGCGTTTCCCCATGAGTGTCGCGCCGTCAATGATGCCGTGCTTAGGAGCCAATAACCCGTGGTGTAAGGCATCAATAGGTGACGGGTAGCCCCCGTCAAAGTGGATCACCCGTGTCTTCTGGAGATCCCAGTCCAAGGCCTTGAGCATGATCCACGAGTTGAGGGCGTAGGAGATCTGGAAGAACGGGTTATGGTCATCTCGACGGGCGATCAGGATCACCGGGTCTTCGAAAATCACCGTCTCGTTCTTATCCGGCGAAGTTGTGGGGTTCTTGAGGAAATCCCAGGCCGAGCGCTTGGCATTCTCCGGTTTCCGAGGCGAACACATCGTGGTCATGGGCATGCCGTCGTCCGGCAGACCCATGAGTGAAGGCCGCCAGATCTCTTGGTCTTTGCGTTCGCGATCGCCTGGGAGCTTCCGGAAGTGCTGCGCCAGTTCATCGCAGCCGCAATTCACGAGGCGCGAATTGAAGTTGAAGCGTGGGTCATGCTTGCCGCCATCTTGCGCCATGCTCTCGATAGGCGCATGGATCTTCACGCCAACGAGATCCAGCATCAAGTTCTGGAAGGTGGCGCTCTTGAGGCCGCCACCCACGCGGAACAGCGTCACTTTCGTGCCCTTCTCGCGACTCACGGGCGCCTGTTTCGCTTGATCCCAACCGCCGTTCTTGCAGAAGCCCTTGGCCGCCTTCCGGACCGCCTCGATGATCCCGACATCGCGCTGGACGTAGCACTTCTTCTTGGTCTCCTGGTCGCTGTAGTCGTGTGGCGCGCGCGTGCGTTGTGTTACAAGAGCGAGAGACTCAACCGCTGGCTCCGTAGCGTTCTGCTCGGCTGTGGAGGCTGCGGGAACGGTCGCGGCGACGCTTTTCGCCGGGGATTCCAGCGTGTTGGCGAGATTGGAGCTGTTGCGCCGCTTCTGGTGGTAGCCGGTGTGTCGTACGGACCCACGGACGCTCAATCCGGCGCCGTTGTGACTGTTGTTGCTGGTTAAACTGCTGGTCGCCGCCGAGAGATCCACGACGCGCGCCACCATGGATAAAGCGCCCAGCAGCAGCAGAACGAGCGCCAGCGTCTGCAGAAGGCGTCGACGGCCGACCCATCCGGAGGAGGCAGCGGGTGCGGAGGCCGCAGCGGCAGGGGCGGGGGCCGCGACGGCGGCGTCGCCCTTCGTGCGGCCGTGCGAGGTCATCGACGTTCAGTTGGTTATGTCTGGAGGATTGGAAACGGATGAGGGGTAAATAACCTACTGACTGTTTTACATGTATAACGGACGATTGGAAACGTGTACTGTACTATTGGATGCAAAGACGTAGAATGAAAATAATATAAAATGACAGGTGAACACATTTGAAGATTGCGATTGTGAGTCGAAGCGTCCAGAGTATCAGCACTTGGAGTCTCAATAGTTGGTAACAGAGGGATCTGGATAGAGAATGCGCCGTATTTTATCCGCGATTAGTCAGCCAGTCAGCTGTTCAAGTTTCCGGGAAATAACCTATCTCGTTGAAATGTATTGGGTAAGTTACATTTACGGTGTTATATTTCTCGAAGTGAGGTTAACTCGGACGATTTTGGTCGGGGGAGGGGATACGTTTGGAGTCGCGCGGACTGAATGGATACGGAACTGCGCGCAGAGGCACCTCGGTGCTTGGGTTATTAGCTGTCTGTATGAAGAGAGCTGTGCTCTACATGGGGTAATTGCATGGTAGCGTCTGTATGAACCACGCCATTGTGATGCGATTTTCAACGGCGGAACAAGCGGCGCGTAACCCGCAGGGTTGGTTGGTTACTCGGTCGTGCTCGACTTCATTTCGGTGCGCAAAGAGTTCAGAAAACGAGAAGAGCGGAATCAGAATGGGAGCAGCGACATTGCAGCAACATTCCACCGTGAACTTCCCCTGCTTCCCTGCCCAGGATGCTGTTACATTCATTCGTGTGAGGCCCCATTGAAGGTAGCCAGGTTTTGCTTCGCGTCTCATGCTCATGCTCCAAGTCTATTGGCCCAACACAGCAACTGCTGCTTTGACAGTTCTCAATCAAAATCCAGCGGCACAAGCGTGCACATCAGATAGAAAGGCAGAACACTTCGGCTTACGATCTGGTATGAATACTCCACTCCACTCCTGGGCGCATAGCTCACCCGCAGTTAAACTGCCAGTTTAGCTGCACGCCTCGTTGTTTCCTGGCGACAGGTTCAATGCAGCAGAGACGCGAAGCGAGCACGCGCTCGGTCGTATTCTCAAAACCGCTCTTAAGTCGTAATCCGTCCATTTCGGCACTCGTCGCCTTCATTCCTTCATTCGTTTTATGAAGCATATGGCTGCAAAACTTGTTCTATATCTGTGTGCTCTTCAACTCCATGATTCCGCTGCGGAATGCGTGCGGTGGTAAATCCTTCGACACACACTCTGGAACAGAATGGTTGTATTACTCCCAATATGACCAACACTCCTCCAACCGTCGCCTTTCTCGAGCAGCTCCGCCATCGCTTGTGACCGTTCACAACTCGATCCGCCGCTTGCAGCGCACTCCAATTCCTCTTGCAAACTCGACCAGTCCTAGACAATGAGACTCGCCCCGCTATCCATTGCGCTCGCCCTTCTTGGGGTCCTGCAGTCACTTCCGCCGTCTGTATCTGCAGCTTTCACCGTCGCTTCCACTGAGGTAGCGGCGACGCCAAGCAGCGATGCGTTGCCTGTTCCAGACGCGCTCTTGGAGAAGACATGGACTGTCGTACTCACTGATGAAGATCTCACGAAACTGGAAGTTCACGTCGCTGGCAATGTGTTTGTGGACTACGACGCGTCTCTCCAAGACCCTACGAGCGAGAATGAGGTCGTCGCCAAGGTCGTGATCCGCGGAAGTGCAGCGCAATTGCTGGATTCAGTGGACGTGACCGTCATTGAGGAAGACAGCGGCCTCCGTCTGCATTATAAGGACCAGTATACACACGTGGAAGGCTTCGTGATGACGCAGATCTTCGTGAGCAAGCCCAACGCACTACGTTCTGTCAGTTCCACGACCGCTCAGAACGTGGTTTTGGGCGAGAATGTCGTGGTTCGCGAGAATCGCGCGGCGAATCTCCATTTCTCGACTCACGGCGACGGCCACATCTTCGTTGGATCCTCGAAACCGTCAGTTAATGACGCGTTTGTGATTCGGTCGATGGATATCGCCACTGCTGGCAAAGGCGGCGTGCAGTTCCAGACCTCGTCGCTTCAAGTCATCGGGGAACTCGTGGTTTCCCAGGTCGGATCTGGACTTGTGGCCGTTCTGGCAGACGAGCTCCTCACTGCTAACAAAGTGGAGTCAGCGATCGCTGGAGATGGCCAAGTCTTCATTCAAAGCTCCGATCTCCAAGCTGAGATGCTTGCGACGGAAGTGGTTGGAGAAGGAGAGGTGACGTACTCAACCTCGGGTTCCTGCGTCAACCAGAAAATCAGCTTGGCTGGCTCGGGACACGTCGAATCCGGATCAATCGTCTGTAAATACTCGGCTGTAAGCATTTTCGGGACGGGGGATGTCGTCTTGCAGGCCACGGAGCGCTTGTCCGCGACGATCCTACTCACTGGCTCCGTTAAGTACGTGAATGAGCGGCCTAAGTCTATCCAGGCGATGGGTATTGTCCTGGGAACCAGCATCCAGCCGGCAAAGAGCTACGCCGTGAAGCCGTACACACCTATCAGTCCACCCAGTCGAGTCGCAATGGGCGTGATCCTCACGGTGGAGCCGGCAAGAAACGAGAACTACCCGTATGTGCACGTGAAACCACTCATCGAGACCGCCATCAGCCTGCAAACACTGAGTGTCTCGCTCCCGGAGAGTATCAGTGCATTGGTGCTGTTTGAGGTCGCAGTCGTGGGAATGGGAGTGTTCGCAGTCTCCGTGTTCAAGTTCAAGCAACGTCGGATCCGTGAGAAGTACCAAGTGCTGCCGTGATTGAGCAGTTCCAGCAAAAGCGAGGCAAAGACTCCGAGGCCCCCACTGCCGCCCTGTATTAGTAGTTTTCTCCTGGAAGGTGGAGCCGCGTAGCATTTTATTGTAAAGCAGACAATCTATTTCGATGAACGAGAACAGTACGCAAGAGGTAATACAGCCCTTGTCCATCAGAAGGTCCCCCAGAACTCGATTGTCGCCATTTCTGGGGAACGAGCGGGAACCAGTCGAGTATCGGGGTGCATTCCGATACAGGTGAGTCATGAAGGCGCAGAGCACGGAGATGACGGACTTGAGTCCCCAGTTCCCCGACGGCTTCGGGATCCTCGGTCTCTTGGGACTGGTGGCACTGTTAACAATTGCCATCATTGTCTAGAAATCAAACCAACGCCACATCTGCAGCGTGTACAAGCCTTTGTCGTACACTGGAGAGGGGAGCTCGCTATCCACGCAAGAGCTCGGTCGCGCTAACGCTTCTGGTATTGAGTAGCTTCGTGTGCTTCAACGTGGTGAAGTTGATACATGTACTTACACGCATCGCTACAGTACTCTTCTCATCTTACGTCTTTTTCACCAATGAAATGACTTTCCACTGTCTACCCAGCCTGATGATTGGCCAAAACGTTTGCAAATCAAACCTCCATCACTCTGCCTCCAAGAATGAATGCAACTTTGATGTGCCAACACGGCAGTCACTCACTTCTCCCCATTTCCAGGCAGACCTCTCGACGCCTTGACCGCCTCCATACGACGACTCGCCATGGCTGCTGCATCTGTGCTTGACGACAACTACATGAACGCTACGGTCTCCACGGACGCCGAGGCGGCATCTCAATACGTGACGGTGCAGTGCACATCCGGCAGTCCGTTCTGCAATGACGACCAGCCTTTCGTTGTGACTGTAACGGGCAGCCACGACGTCTTCTTCCGCTACGAAGACTTAGGCCGTCGTGGCAACGCCGACGTTGCTCGCATGAGAGTGATCGGCAGCAGCTCGAGCAGTCTGCGCAGTATGACGGCACAGTTGATGGAGATTGAAGGGCTCCCGGTCCTGCAGCTTTCGACGATAGAAGGCAAGCTGGACGTGGTGCTGCTTCGCAAGGCGCGAGTGCAACGGCTGGTCAACCAAGGCTCTGGGCTCGTGAGTGTTGCCGACGATGTGCTGGTCAACAGCGGCCCTAGTCTGGTGCTCGCTTCGATCGGTAGCGGCGACGTGTTCGTGACTTCGACGGCAACTTTGAGGGTGGAGGAACTGACGTTGACAACTCAAAGCAGCGGGCGTTTGCAAGTCGCTATCTCCACGTTCCACGTGCATGCGTTAACTGTGAAGATCTACGCTTCTGGCGACGCTACCGTCTTCGCGACGTCGGCAAGTAGCGCGGACTCGCTTTCCCTGGCTATCCAAGGCTCCGGCTCCGCGTGTTTGGACTCCGGGTCTTCTCTGGAAAGCGACACATTGACAATCGACGCCATCGGCTCGGGAGACGCCTCCGTTGGACCCTGGGGCTCCTGCGACAGAGCGACGCTCTCGATTGCAGGCTCTGGCGTCGTGGATGTTGGCGGCATGAGATGCGATAGTGTCAACGTGGACTTGCTGGGTAGTGGCGACGTCATTGTTCAGGCTACGGACACCTTATCCGGCGATGTATACGGCAGTGGTCAGTTGGAATACACTGGTGGAGCGCCGGATTCGATCACTAACAAAAACTACAAGGGACTGGTAGCTGCAATTCCCGTGGCGGGGTCCTATCACCCGGCAGTCTGCGAAAAGTACCCAGTTCCGCTGCTCGAGTCCACAAGAACGTCCGATAGCGTCCCACTCCCTGCTGCCAAGGAAGCTAGTGCAGCTGACGAGCTGAGGAGCGGCGTGGAAACGTATCAAAGCAGCATTCTCCCGCTGGCGGCTGTGGTGTTCCTGGTTGGGTGTGTGCTTCGATGGTTTAACGAGTCCCGTCGCCGAGCCAGGGAGGAGGAACGCCAGCCACTTCTTGGGGCACAGCGTCGAGTATACGTATAGTGATAGGTAGGGCGACGCAGAAGTGGCTTTGTACTGATGAGTTTGATTCTTGAATGGGAGATCTCTTCGATCGTATACCAATAGGAGCTGATTGAACAATCCAGCGCCGTGCTCCCCTGAACGATGAAGCCTTGCCAAGTTCTTCAAGATGAAGTGTGAATGGCAATCGACGAAGGAATGCGTGCATTACCTACAATCCTAGACATGAATGTGTGTTCTTCAACAACGACCAGCACTCCGAGTTCTGGAGCGATCTAGGACCTGCCCACCACACCTCATTTAGCCGTCTGCCACACAAGAAGCCCAACCACTCGAGTCTCCTACAGTCATGAAGCACGCCTCGCTCGTAGTTGCACTCGCCACCGCGCTCTTCCATACGTTTCTGCTGAATGCTGGTGCAACATTCACGATCAGCGCCACGGACCCAACGCCAACGAACACGGAGAGCTCGTCCTACGCCGTGATGGAGAAAACGTGGACCATCACGTCGGAAGATCTCGGCGAGCTCCGCGAGCTGAAGGTCCAAGTCGCGGGCGACGTGTTCGTGGCGTACGATGCATCGCTGACTGAAGTGGCGAAGGTCGTGGCGTATAGCACGTCGGTCGACATGCTCGAGGTAGTGGACGTGACTGTCGTCGCCAATACTGAAAACGGGATTTCTGTGCACTACAAGAATCAAGACGCATGGGTGAGAGGTCGAGTGGTGACGCGTATCTTCGTGGGAGATCCGAACAAGTTGGTCGCTATCAGCGCAGCACACGCTGAGAATATCGTTTTGGGTGAGAGTGTTGTGGTAATTGACGATCCAACGGCTGGCCTGCAGCTTGCAACGAGTGGAGATTGCCGAATCTATGTGGGTTCTTCGCGAAAGGACGCGTTTTCACTGGGAATCCTCGAGATTGCGAATTCTGGCGATGGTGGCGTTCAATTCCAAGCTTCTGCGATGCAAGTGGGTGATGTGAAGGTGTCTTTATCAGGAGATAGCGAAGTGGCAATCCTGGTATCGGAGCAGCTCGTCGTCGACTCAATCGAGACGACTACCTCGGGGGACAGCCAGGTCTTCGTCCAGACAGCAGATCTGCAGGCGCAGACATTGATGACCAAAGTCTCGGGGGATGGAGAGGTCACATATTCCTCCTCGGGCACATGTGTTGACCAGACGATTCACGTGAGTGGAGACGGCAGGGTTTCGGTCGGGTCTATCGCCTGCAAGAACTCGTACGTCACGATGTCGGGGGACGGGGAGGTCCTTCTCCAAACAACGGATACACTCACGGCGGTCGGTCACGGGTCTATCGAATACGTCAATGACCGTCCTCGAAGCGTCTCGGGGGTGGGGAAGCATAACCATATCACATCGGTGAAGTCCAACAAGTTCAAGACGTACAGTCCGGCCAGTCCACCCAGTCAAGAACTCATTGAGCTCACCCTTGAGTTGAAAGCGACGTGGTTCGATGGTGCTCCGAGAGTTCGCGTGTTCTCGGGTATGGAGCAAGCTTTGAACTTGAGTGTCTCGCTCCCAGAAGGGGTTAGTTCTCTTGGACTGGTGGGGGTGGCAGTTCTTCTCGCTGTCATTGCGCTCAAGCTCCGAGCTCGCCAAGTCCGCCAACTGTATCAGCCAATTGTCTAAAGCGATTGGTTGCCAGAAATAGCTCATTTCCGGTACTGTCTCGCAGTGATTTTCACCAATCAAATCGATTTATGATTTTCTGAAAGCGCTTAGATTGGCTGATTATCGTTTTCCATGTCAAAAAGTGCCATTTCCACCCAAATAAATAGGAACGAAGTGCTGGCTCGGGAAATATCGCCGTGTCAAACTGCGTGTCGTTGTGGGATTGCTGTGTATGTGCTGGATAATGGAGACCAGCTACGGGTTCGTGGTGTCCTGCTTCTTGCAAATAAACACCCGAACCTGCTTCATCTGAGTCAGGTGATGCGACTGCATGAATGGCAACCTGCCCACTCCCTCATCGGAAACTTGTCCACATGCAATTGACGATTCTGCGAGCAGCGCTAAGTTGTCTCCCTCCCGATCGCAGCAACGTATTGCTGTTGACGAGTGGCGACCTGTGGAACGGAGACGAGCAGTATCACGAGTCACGACACCATCCATTCCCGCTGACGGCGATTGCCCTGAGATGGTTCAACGAGTCCCGTCGACGAGCACTGGAGACACACGCCAGTCGCAACTCGGTGGGCAGCGTCGGGTGCGCTATCGGCCTTGCGCTGACCTCGAAGTGGCGAACCGACTCGGCAAACCGCAACCAACATGAATATAGCCAGCACACTCGTTGCGCTCTCAGAACATCGATCAACGTGACGTGTGTGTCGAGACTCATTCGCCAGACGGTTTGCTAGAAGGGATACCAGCGCTTCGCTGTTCACCATCTGTGTGCCTCAACGTCGCAACACGCTGTCTAAACCACTTCAGCAGACGGCGAAATCAGAAGGCGAGACCTACTCAACTTCAGCTTTTTGGCATCGAAACGAAGACATGTCGGACTGTTTCCACGTCCGTGAATCCTCTGTCCCTCACTTCCTCTTCGGCTCACCAATAATCTGATGAGCCCTCGTAGAAATAGACCGTCCGGTGTGCGCCGCAACCAAAAGAGAGAGAGGCACGTCACACGGCCAGATACGTGGGGCAATCATGATGGACGGCGCTAATCACAGCGCCGCGTAAACCGTCGCTGTTCCTGAAAGACAGCACGTCTGGCAGAACGCTGGTTCACCATTGCACCGCGACCCGAAGGGGAGGGCTCACAAATCAGCCGGACACGCCTTCGTGCGGTTGCAGCGCCTCTGCATGCAATTCACGAATGGAAAGGACCTGCTTGGCGCGAGTCTGACTCATCGGCGGGGTAGGAATGACGCGATTAGCAACTTTGGCGACGCCTCCATCTGGACAGAATCCCACTCTGATCGATCCGTGGCAACCGTGTCAAATGAATTGGGCCAGCAACAAGCCAACGAGATGTTCCGCCGAACAAGCTGTTCAGAGCCTTCATGTCGTGCGTTGTATTGTCGACATGAAGGCTCGCGCTGCCAGCCAAATGCATGCAGCATGAGCCCAAGAGTGGCCGCATTGGAATCATTGAGCGCTCCGTGACTGGGATTACTAACGGATACGTCGTGGCGGCTGGAAACCGGCACAACAAGTGTCACTTTGGCTCGGTGACCCGCCAGCGCTCACCAAAAAAACCTTTGTAATCATAATAATCGTGCTAAAATGTTGCTAAATGTTTCCGATTTCAAGCCATGTTCTGATTGAGAAATCCTGTTATACAGCATATAGCAGCTGAAATGGCGCAAACTGAGTTCGTCGCAGACTGCTGCAGATCACCGTGGCCTCTCGCGTCTCTCATCCCCGCACTTGCGAGCTTCAACCGTCAGGAAGTGTGCAGCTGTGTGACGGACGCCTGGCAATCATACGGTACCTTCGGCTGTCATGTCAGACGCAATACGCTGGTCATCCTTGGCTTGCTCGCATCGCGCTGCTTGTGCCTCCGTCTCCACCAAAATTCCGGCCCCATCTTTCGTTTGCGGTCTGCAATCCTTTTTTGAGTCAAGCTCGATCGATCCCCCCACCCCACAAAACACTCGCACCTCCCACACCCTTTGAGGGCTCTTGACCCGGCCTGCTCCAGTTCTCTACCGCGTTTTAGCCGAGTCGCCTTTGACGGGCAGCGAGCCTTTGCCTCCTCCCCCTTGTTTCGCTTTTGCGTTTTGGTGGAGACGTCAGACGGCGGACTAATCTCACAAGCGAACGAGCAACTGAGAACAAAAGAGCGAGCGAAACAGCGTCAGGTTCCGAAATGTGCGGCGCTGCCAATCTCCAAAACGGCGAGAACGAGAGCGAGAATCCCGGAGTGAGCTCGCCGCTCTCACGCAAGAGCTCTTTGGCCTTCATCCTGGGCGACGAGCCAGCGCCGACCAGCAAGCGCAAGGCCGGAACGGCTCAATTAGGTCGGTCGGAGACGTCTCCAGCCGCCACGAAGCGCAAAGTGACACCGCGCGGCAGCCAGCAGAAGCAGAAAGCGAAGCGGGAGCCAGCGACACCAGTAGCAGCGTCCGATGCCGAGCAGGAGGAGAGTCGAGACGCCGCCAGGACGACGCCGTCGGTCAATAGAAAGGTACGTACGCTCACTGCTTGACTGAGCTAGATATGCTGCTTGGGTATGAACTCTTTTGAATTGATTGCCTCCATTTAACAGGGCAGCAAGTACTGCATCGTCGAAGGCTGCATCAGTCGCGCCAAGCACGCACGTCGTTGCTGGAAACACGGTACGTAGCGGCTTGAGATGATTCTCGTTCGAGTGATGCACTCAGAGCTTATCGGGTTTTCGCAGGCGGTTCAGTGAAATGCAAGGTAGGCGGCTGTCGTAACCGCGCCAAGACCAAAGGCGTGTGTTGGTCGCACGGAGGTGGCACGATCTGCAGTGTGGAGCAGTGCACAACCATCGCAGTCTCCAATGGGGTCTGCTGGGCGCATGGCGGAGGTAACTCAAGCTCTAGCGATGGACGCAAACGTACCCCAAAACCAATAGTTTAACGACGAATCTGTACGCGGTTTGCAGGAAAGCGCTGCGCTACACCCGGGTGTTCTCGCCCGGCGTACGAGCGCACAGGGAACCTGTGCGCGATGCATTACGGCGCCAGTTCGTCGTCCCCCTCTCCAGCATCCAAGAGAAGACAATGATGATGTTTGAGAACTTCTCGGAATTCCGTATTCTAAATAAAGTGGTGGTATTGTAGTGTGCTTCCAGCAATTTCCCAAGCCATCGGGTCATACCGGTCCAACTGCTCTCGTAGCCAGTCCCGCCATGGCCCTCGCTGTGAGCCACAGCCTGCGACGCCCATCCTAAAGCGCAAAACGTCACGAACTGGTTGGGATAAGAGACGAGATGGACCTGAGTTGCGTTTTACACAAGTGCAATCACCTGCACGTGCTGGCGAGTCGATGAACATCCCCCAGTGGTTGCTTGCATGCCATGCAGGTACATGTATCTTTGCTTCCTTGTCACTGCGATGCAGTTACGGCGTCGTAGAAGATCGGAGCAAGGCGACCGCTTGGTGCCCGTCCTCGTCGAACGGTAAGTCTTCCGTCCGTCGGAAGGAGACTTCAATATTGCGTGCCGAGAGAAAGAAAATAAATCCGGTGTGAGGGTGGAGCACGCACCAGAAAATCGGCGTCGAGCGAAGCGCTTGGAAAATCCAAGCTGGGCTTTGGCCTTTGAAGTTGAGCTGCGACGGCAGAGGTTGTTTGTTCTCCGGCGAATTTCGGGGAAATAGCGCTGGAAAATGATTTACGCCACTCTTTCAACCAATCAGAGCAGTAATTGAATTGTTTTAACCAATCCAAACGATTGGCGAAATGTCATGAGAGGTGCAGCAATAATGATCGCTAGCTGCGACCATCTCCCAACTTCAACGGTGGGCTGGATGCATCCATCCTTCGAGTGACAGCATGTTCGTCCTCCAAGCCTGCCAACACCAAGTTGACAGGCTTGTGTGCATCTACCGGTAGTTCGGCGAATAATCACTTGGAACGGAGCTGTGCATAATCCTACTTCGGTGGATAGGCACAATCAGAACCCAGTGGAGAGCTCCATAATCACCTGTTCTCTTCGTAAATTAGCAACCCATTGGTCGTGATTGATATCTGAGCCCAAGCATTTCAAATGGCACCAGGTGGGCCTCAGATGGTAAAGTTTTCGTAATATGCAAGGCGACTGCACGTACAAGCTGCACCCGAGTTGGTCGCAGTGCTCGCTGTCGATGGCTTGTTTCTCTTGAAATTGACATTCGGGTTTTCAAGTTATACAGAATATATAGAAACGTGCGATTGGATAGAACTGCGCGAGTTGGCCATGATACAGCGCAGTGATTGGTTAAAAACGCTTGCTTAAATTTAGAGCAAAATGTCATGACCGAGAGCAGAGCATTTGCCTTTGGGCATTATTCGAGACGACCACGCATCAAAATTTCCGGTGTGAAGTGCAGCTAGCAGCTTCAAGTCAAGTAAACACCCCGTTCACACGACAAGCTGCGATTGAGTTGCATGTGGCTCGCCCAAACACGAAGCTTCAAGCCGTGCAGTTTCAAAGAAAGCATCCTAGCTGGAGGATTTTGAAACATCTTGCTGTGGTACGTGCATGTCCATGTAAAACTGACTCGGTATCGAAGATATCTTCTTATCCCCCCACTTGTTCTTGGTTCTACTGTTGGTGACCCGCCATCACACATGCACTTAGCTTCGGTTTAGTCGCTGATTCTGACTAACGAGAGTCTGAGGCTTCGAGACTTCGGCAAGAGTATGCATGTACGCACACTATGTAGCCTCCCAAATTTATCCTTCGTCTGTGCCAGAAGTCCATCAAAATTCGAAAATATGGTGCTTGGATTTGCGGGGGGGCTTGCTTCCAGTGTCGCAGTCGAGTTACTTCGACGGGTATGGCTTTAACTTGCTCATTTGGTCGATGCTGGCCTCGTCCGCATTCTCCAGGTGGCCCTGCTGCACCATTTCGTCCAGCGCCACGACCACCTTGGCGTAGTTGGCTAGCAAACTCGCCTCTGTGAGCTTCTTCTCCAGCTGAGTAGTAAGCACAGCCTGCAGCAGCGTCATGATCTCGTCCACTAAAGCAACATGCAAGCTCTCATTAGCCGCCTTCCTGAGCGAAAAACACTACCACCAGAAGTCTTAACCAGTCAGCAAACGTACAAATGAGCTCGTCGTATTCCTCGCTGCCTGAAAGTAGCAGGCGCAGCTCGCCAAGCTGCCGCAGGACGACGAACTGTGCGTCACAGACCACGAGCTGGCTTTGCGCCGACTCCGCGTCCTTCCGACCCGGTTTCTCCCCCCAGAGGTCCGGGACCTGGCTGCAGACCCGCGCAAGTTGAGTCTCGTACGCTTGGCGTGCCTCCAGCGTCAGTTCTGGCTGGAAATAACGCGCGAGCAGCACGTAGTTGGCTTCATTGCAGCAGATCAAGCTGTGCAGCATCTTGGTTCCTCGTCCTTTGCGAGCAAAAAGAGTTGGTTGAGTCATTTTGCTGCCATTTCAACCAATCCGTACGCCGTATTTACAGCAAAACGTGTATTTTCATCCAATGAATAGCGTTAGGAACCCGAAAGGACGCGGCTTCTCGCAGCCTTCCATCATTTTGCGATCTTCACTCGACGCAGATCAGCGACGCCAATATGGAAGGTAAGCGTTGGTGCTGAGACGCTCACGGAGCTGCATGCATCGCTACGAATGACTTCGTGTGCGTTCCAGGCCATTGGTTTGAGATTTGTCTTGTATATGTCGCTTCTATCATGCAGAAGAAACGATCAAGCGGCTGGCGCCAAGCGTCACGATCAGTGATTGCCCCTCTGAGGTGTTTTGCACGCGCTTCTCGCCGGACGGGAGACTTCTGGCCGCTGGTTGCGGCGATGGGGCTATCCGTGTGTTCAACGTCCATGATGGCAAGCTCTCGTACACGCTCATGCAGCCGCAGAGCACGTTCGGGTTCGGAATGCCATGCACAGCCATCCGCTTTCGTCCGCTCACCAGCGCCACTAAGACCAAGAACGTCCTGCTTGCTGTTAGTACGTGATGCTAGACCCTGTAGTCTTATGTTCAGACTGTAGGGCTTCTGTCTGATGCTACGCGAGCTGTGGTGTAGACTCGAATGGATCTGTGGAGCACTGGCACATCACGTCGGGCAAGTGCCTGAACGCCATCACCAACAACCAGAACCAGCTCTACGCGCTGGACTATCGCACTGACGGCGCCATGTTCACCACCTCCGGGAAAGACCACGCGGTAAGGTTCGGTATTCTGTTGCAATGAGGAGATCGACCTGACTTCTGAGGCTGTTTGCTTGATGATGTCTGGCGTAGGTTCGAGTGTATGATGAGGCCACGAAGACGGAGGTGGCGTGCATGGACAGTGGACATGGCACACTCACTGCTGGTCACTCGAACCGCGTGTTCTCGCTCAAGTTTGTGCCTGAAGACGACAACGTCATCGTCTCGGGAGGGTGGGACAACACGCTGCAGATCTGGGATATGCGTGTCGGCCACTCTGTCCGCGGTATCTACGGCCCGCATGTGGCTGGTGACGCCGTGGACGTAAATCTACGCGGTGAGATCCTCACGGGTTCGTGGCGTCCGGAGAACCCGCTTGAGCTGTGGGACTTTGGCTCGGGCAAGCGCATATCCGTCGTGCCCTGGAACCAGAGCACACTCCGCGCTGAGCCCTGCTTCCTCTACGCGGCCCAGTTCTCCAAATCTAAGAGCGGGCAGCAGCTCATTGCAGCTGGAGGCAGCGGATCCAACGAGGCTAAGGTGTTCAACCACGACGTCAATAACAAACTCGTGGGCACCATCGCTGGACTCAGTCGCGGAGTCTTCTCGCTGGACTTCTCAGCGGTCAGCGAGAAGATGGTGGTCGCCGGCGCTGACGCCGCCATCCGTATCATTGACATCTACGACCACGTGCCGGGCGAGAAAGGCCGCGAGCGTCCCATGACGCCGTCCATCAGGTTCGTTCCTTTGCTGTACATCTTGAGGATATTACCGTCGACCTGATTATGTGGTTTCGTGGTGGTTTATGAATAGAAACGCTCCAATGCCCCACGAGATCGTCACTCGATTGGCCTCGTCGACGTCGGGGGCCTCACTGTCGACATCGAAGGGCCCGTCGTCGCCACTGCACACGATGCTGGTGCACGATTGAGTTCCCAGAGAACCAGAGAACCCGAGGAGAGGAACCGATTCGTAGCAGCCCAAGCAGCAAGCATTAAGGCAAGTGAGAACCAAAACGTGTAGCCATATCAAGTCTGGCAACTTGATCGGATACCTAACCAGACCTTCAAGTGCATCCAGTATTGGGTCTGAAACGAGCAACATGTATATCTATACACAACTATCACTTCAATACCCTCATCTTCATTAAGTTGCGTTTTCTCTGATGCTGAAGTTGAAGTGAGGACCATCATTCGTCAAACGTTCCGCATCCGACGAACCGCGCGCAATGGCCACGGAGCCGTCGCTGCCGCAGGATGCGGGCGCTTCGTCAATCGCCGCTACGCCCAGAGAGGGCGACGACAGCAACACCGCCACCGAAGACGTGGTCCATGCGGAGGTGGCCAATCCCATGCTGGCTTTGCGCGTGAATCTGGCCTAAAGCTCACTTCGCGAGATGATCAGCCGGCTATACGCCGGATTGGACACTTGCGAGCGTGAGAAGCACTCGTTAGAGCGTGGTAATGTGAGTGTGAAGGCTAAGAACAAGCGAGAACATGAAGAAGCGGGCGTCGAGTGTGACCGACTACGCGTCAACGCCCGGGCGGCGCAGCGCGAGCTTCTGCAGCTCGAACAGAGGCATCAGGAGCATCTAAATCATCAGGAAAGGGGTCATCCGCTGCATACTAACCTGTTAGCTGTTGCTTCCATACTGATCTTGGTTTTGTGTGATGCGTATAGCAAGAAGTGGAGGCTGAGACGGCACGGTCGCGTGCTGTGGTTGAGGAGAAAGACCGCAGGATCTCCGAGATGAAGCAGTTTGTGGTCGCTCCTCAAGTGCAAGTTGCTGTTGGAGAGGAATCCACTGCGCCGGGGAATTAGTTCGCTTTGCAGGCGACTTCACTCGGAGAGAACGACAGGTGTACGATGATCTGGATCACGTGCGCAACGTCACGACGGTATTGCAAAACGTCGCGAGCGGAATGACGGGGCGAATCCACCAGTGTAACTTGTTGGCTGCAATTGCAGCCACCATTGTGACTTTGTTGGGTGTTCTGAGATCTGTGCTTGTGAATCCATTGCAGTTGAGCTCGAGCTGGCCGGTTTGAGGGTGGTCTGTGACTGCATATCCGTACAATTAATATGCGCGTACAACCAATGAGCAGTGTAGGTGGGAGCTAACTCGATTCGTTACTTCGATAGCAACATGCAGAATACCGAACGCGCATCGAGTCGCATTCTTGTGCAGCGTCAACCTCGCAGGAAGTTGACCACCACCAAGTTGAGAACACACGCAGCAAACTTTCAACAATCCTTATGCCTCGGCTGGAGCAGGAAAACGCCGCACTCCTGATCGAACGGGAGGTTCTGGTATATCGCTGTGAAACTTGACATCCGACATCGATGAACTGAAGAGACATGCGATCGAGACCAAGCTGAGGGCCGAAAGCTTGCGTGAACTCGTCGCCAAGTACACCCAGTCAGCGGAAGATGCCACGCAGACTATTGAGGCGCTGCAGGAATCGCTGGCAACTGTCTGTGGTCAGCTTTCAAGAGAGGGAGACTCACCGACGCGTTCTGGAAGAAGCGAACAATGCACATCGAGAGGAGAACATGGTGCTTGAGGCCGACGCTGCCGAGCTCCATGAGCGTATCAACCGCTTGGAAAGAGAGGAATTGAAGATTGCCTGGGCCAGGGCGCTCAACCAAGCTGGGGGCAGTTGCCTCAAGCCACCGCGAGACAGTCAACACGCTGAAGCGACAACGCGGAGCAATTCGCTGCAGCACGATTCACGCAGGGACTCGCCACAACGGCGGCCAGGCAGCTCAAGCCATGCACATCCCGATGTCACACTGGATCTGACAGCTTCAACCAGTTCCACCCTCGCCCCAATATCGGGCATGAAGCTACTCGACGCAGCTGAAGACGTTGAAGACGACGACGAGTTCCGATGACAAGACACGCGCCAAGCTGCAGCACGGGAGTGTCCGGTTCGAGGAGACTGCATCTGGCGCTACGCTGAGCAAAGCGGTCAGTTCAATGTGTGGCGAATGCGGCGAGGCGCCTTTCGGCTTCATGGTGCAGTGACAGGAGTGCAAGTAGCCGTTTCATGCTCGATGCACAAAGCAAGCGCGGCCAGGCCGCGGCCATCAGCGAATTGGCCAAGTCTTCAAGTGCTCATCATGCGCGCCACAAAACGTCCATCCAAAGTCCCACGCACAATTGAAGCAGCATCGCCGTCGACCAGCAGCGTCTCAAAGCGTCCCACGCTTTTATGTTCGACCTACGGCCGCCAGTAGTAACCGTTTGGCTGGTGAGGGCGTCGCTGGGAACGCTCGAGTGTGATAATTCGAGGTGTGGAGAGCAGTCTTGTTGACTGGAGAGCAGAGCTGCGATGGCAGGATTTCTTGCTGGATCCGATGCAACAGCAGTGCGCCCGCCTTCCATGGCCTTCAAGGTGTCGAATTCGACGAACAGCACCTGCGTTGCCTGGGGTCCGGCCAACGCTAGAGGGGTGAGGAAGTCACCGTCATCTTCTTTGGGTAGATCCGTCTTCAAGGCGACTATGGCTAGGGCCAAAATTCGCTAAAGCCCCCGTGGGATATGAGGCCTCGGCCAGTCAGGTGGAAGCTCTGCTGCAGGAAGCGCTGGCGATGCGCGAGGAGTTCGACGAGCTGTTGAACCTGGAGCAGCATAAGACGGTTGAATGATTCCGTCTGGCTGACTGGAATACACTACCTTGGTAGAACCTTCTGTCGGCTTTACGACCGTTTTCGCTTGGTTTCGGCGCCAAATGTCTGGCCAACGCGGTCGCTTTCTCGCTGTCGAGAGGCATTGCCGTTGTTTTGAGAGGAAATTCGATGGCCGTGGTGGTGCGTGTTCGAGGCCTTCATGTCTGGACGTGGCGATGGGAACGTTGGCATCATACAGGCTTCCTGTGGAAACGGTTTCTCTCGGAAATACGAATGCGACAGCGCCTCCTTCGCCTGCGAACAACCAAGAAGACAAGACTCCCTTCCATTGCTCACCGTTAGGCGGACGGTCGAACCGTACGTGAGCATCCGGTTCAGTAGATCGAGTTCCTGTCCTCAAATCAAGACACCAGATTGTCATTCCTGAAGGCACCGATGTGAATAGATAGAAGCCACGGGGTAGCAGACCGCGCACTTTCTCCGACAGATCTTGCAGCAGTTTACTCAGGTTGTTGTATCTGTCGCGCGGGTTGTCGAAGCTGAGTTTGTCTGCCATACGCAGCGATGACATCCCAGGCCAGATCTGGTCCGTAGCACGGCTGAGAAGCTGTACAACAACACACCCAAGGCATTAAACCGTTAGCTTTGGCCACGCCAAATGGCTTCCTGCTTCGTTAACACACCTTGCAGATCTGGTGGATCTGGTCCAGATCGTTCTTCCCATCAACGGCTCCTGAAGCAGCAGCTCTCCGAAGATGCAACCACAAGCCCACAGGTCCACGGCGCTCGAGTAAAGCTTGCAGCCGAACAGGATCTCGGGCACTCGGTACCAGAGCGTCTTGAATGGCAACCTCCGACTCTTTGAACGGGTTGGCTGAGCTCTCCTGACGACGTTGCAATAGTACCAAGTCGTGTTCGCAGTACTCGAAGACCAGGAAGACGCTGCTCAGCAGTTAGTGGCCTCGTGATGGCAACGAGCAGTGTGCAGTAGTGATCTCGCGAATACCTGGAGCGTTTGCGACTGACGGCCACATCCAACAGTCGGACGCAGTTCAGATGGCTCCAACGCTTCAGCAGCTTGAGCTCGCGGATGGCCGTGACTGGGAACTGTTAGCACAAAATGACAGTGCATTGGCATCAAGCCAAAACGACTGAGAGACATGTCGGTTCCGTACCGTAGAAATTATTGTGGATACGAGCAAGAAGGAGGCCATCGTTGGCGAACGACAGACCAGACCCACCGATGGAAGATTCACTCCACGCCATCCTGAGGTCGTCTCCTTTGCCTCTATACCAACTCGTTCATTCCCAGACAAGACCAGGAAGGTGGAGAACGCTCAGCAAGCAGCTCAAGATCCAAGCACGTGTTTCCTCTCGCAACCGACGGGCAACATGACGGAAGCGAAGCCGACGCAGCCCAATCGGTGGGACGCCACGTGGGGGGAGGCGACGACGCGCGACCGCATTGGCGACCACACAGCGGCTCGGTATCGCCATTTCCGGCGATACCTCGACGAACATGACGAAGCCGTGGACGCAAGTCTGTTTGCCGGGTTGGTGAGCGTCGAGGAGCTCCGACGAGAGCTGCAGCCGTATGAAGATGCCGGCCCGTTTCTTCGTCTAGCGCTGACTGGGGACTTGGTGGAGAAGCTGCAGCATCTGAACGGCGTGTTGGACTCGGCTTTTGCTGGCGGTCGTGTGGATCTACCAGAACGGCTCCGCAGTTGGCAGCGGCAACTCGAGCAAGAGCGGGACCAGCGAACGGAGATGTATGACGTGTTGCTCCAGCACGAGGAACGACGCGAGGAAGCCCTGCCTGTGAAGTGGGAGGACCAGCTGGAGCTCTTGGCTATGCTGAAAGCCGGGTTCGAGACGTATTCCGAGGATTCCAAGCTGAAAGAGCATCCTCTGACTGACGTGGAGGAGCAGCTCGTTTCCTTTGCATACGACCTGCTGGCGAGTCGATTTGGCATTGTGATTCCCTCACTTCCGGTGTGGTTTGTGGCCAATATCGACGCCAGCGACGCGAGCAAATTGACGCGCTTGGGGTTGAGCAGTAGCCGTCCGAAGTCTGGAACCAGCAAGGAAGTCATGGAAACGGCCTCGCAGTGGTGGGAACTGCATCACCCGCATATCGTACGATTCATGGGCGCGTGTCATGTGGGTAAATCGCCGTATTTCGTGCATGAACGGACAAGATCGCTGGCGCTGTATCTTGGTGCGAATCGGAAGACGCGGGCGGATGTGTGGAAACGGCTGCTCGAAGCTGCTCGTGGCGTCGAATATCTGCATCGTCGGGGCTTCGTTCACAAGCATTTGATGCCAGCTGATTTCTTGTGCGCAGAGTTCGGAGCCAAGACACTGCTCTCTGGGATGGGGTTGGTCAGTTGCGCGGCGTCCGTGCGGATGCTGACGGCCGTCCCGCGGCTGGGGAAGCGCAAATTCATCCTGACCACATCCGCGCGGCCAGCCTTTGACCTTCCGCACCTGACTATCAAGCGTCCGCGCGCGTGTCGGTCAGAACGAAGCGCGTCTGCTCCAGCATATGCAGACGAACGTGACACTTGGGATACGGATGGGGGAATTCCAGAGTGTCTGGTGGTCGAGGACGAGAGACCGTCGGTAGCGTCGGATATCTATGCGTTGGGACAGTGCGTGTTTGCATTTCTTGGATTTGCTGCTACGAGTTCTGGTCTTGGTTCGGCTGGTTCCGTGGTGCAACGCCAAGATCTTCCATCACACTGTCCAGAGTATCTCGATGCGTCCGAGTGGGGTCTCATCCAGAAAATGTGTGCCACCGACCTCAATCACCGCGTCAATATGACTTACATCTTAGAGAAGATGCAGGAAATCGCATATCCTCTGGTGGATGTGGAGGAGGAGGAAGATGGTGTTCGCTCGACGATGGAGAATCTGGATCAGCAAGTACTTCCTATGGGGAGTGGTTATACCGTCCGAGAAATCCTCGATGAGTTCGACAAGTTCAGTTCGGAGTCAGGTGAACCTACGCGGAAGGCTTTCACGCGTCTGTTGCAGCTTCATGAGATGATGAAAGAGGTAGTCCCGTCGCCAGAGCCAATGATCGTCAACAAGTACCTGTCGTTGCTCTCACGAATCATGGATGCGATGGACAAGCGGTCGTCGTTCAGTGCATCAGTCCAAGCCACTGGATCGAGATGCATCGATCAGACTGCGCTAACGTTCAGTGCGGAGATTGAGCGAGTGTTCCGTTTGCTGAATGTCCATGAGGGCCTGCGCGTTGATTCAGCCCCGGCTTTGAAACAAGTTACTTCGATAAAGTTCAACGAATGGACCGATCACGTATTGAGACGTCGGTTGCTGCATGTGACGGCTCTGCTGACTCGAGCGAAACACAAACCAGTGATGAAGATCGGCGCGAGAAGGAGGCCATCCAGCAGCATTTGGACAGACAAGCTGGAGAACGACGTGATCAAGGCAATAATCGGGCATCAACCCTTCCGCGATGGTTTGTTCCTCAGTTTGAGGTTGAAATCGGTGATTTCATCGCGGCTGGGGGGTTTGGCTCGGTCTACAGTGGCCAATGGTACGGCACCGAAGTGGTGGTGAAAGAGATCATTCTCAAGAAGGGGGACACACCACAACTGAAACGAACCGAGTTCCTTCGAGAAGCGAATACGTGGTTCCAGCTGAACCACAGGAATGTGGTCAAGATGTATGGCGGTTGCCATGTGGGCCGACTGGTTTTCGTTTGCGAATATGCGTCGCAAGGGTCTCTGGATTCATTCTCGAAGGCAGAAGGTCGAGATCCACTCCTGATTTGGTCGACTTTACTGTCGGCGGCAACGGGGTTACGCTATTTACACGATGTCGGTGTTGTTCATGGCGATCTGAAGGGGAACAACATCCTGATTGGCAAGGATGGTGTCGCGAAACTGACTGACTTTGGCTTGAGTTTCTTTCGCAAGAACGCGGACTCGGAGGCGGAACGAGGAGCTCTCGGCGCGTATCGCTGGAAGGCGCCGGAGTGTTTGAATGGAGGAGTGGCAACTTTCGCGTCGGATATTTTTTCTTTCGGCATGTGTATTATTGAGGCTGTGACTGGTGCACTTCCGTGGGGGAATGACCTGCTCGATATTGCCGTCAAGCATCATGTGACGAAAGGAGAACTACCCAATCGACCGGCTGTGTTCGAGGACGAGGAATGGGATTTGGTGCAGCAAATGTGTTGCCTGGACCCAAAGCAGCGCCTGAATATTGTTTCTATGGTCGTCCGTTTGACAGCGATCGTGAAGCGGCGAGACGCAAACCGGCGTCAATTACTCCAGGCAGCCTACAATTTGGAAATGCTGGCGGATCGAGAAAGCGAGAGGATGGATGAGCATATGGGCGGACTGGATACACTTCTGCAGCTGGTGCAGTCTGGGGTGGCCAGTCGCCAGAACGCGGCGAAATACGCGATGCAGACCTTCTTAGCGCTCACTCGAGGTAACATTTTGGCTGAGCAGGAGGTTCTGAAGGTCGTGAAGCTCTTCCATAGCGACGGCGCGAAACAAGATTGGGCAGCCATTGCATTGGGCTATGTGAATTGTCCGTGTTCTGCAATCCGAGCGGACGTGATGTCGTGGTTGATGAGAATCATCATTGAAAGTGAGCGCGACGGGTTGCTGAAAGCAGAAGCCGTTCGCGCGATTGGTTATCTCGCGAGCGACCAAACCAGTCGTACTTTGATAGTGAGCCATGGGGCCATCCCAGCGTTGCT
Source organism: Nothophytophthora sp. Chile5 (assembly GCA_001712635.2). Lineage (NCBI taxonomy): Eukaryota > Oomycota > Peronosporomycetes > Peronosporales > Peronosporaceae > Nothophytophthora > Nothophytophthora sp. Chile5. The sequence continues at coordinate 30,792 of MBAC02006108.1, forward strand.
CGAGATGATGAGTGCTGGTTCAGACGCAGAGCAGGCTGGTGCAGCATGGATTCTGGGGTGTTTAGCGATTGGCTGTAGGTCGAGTCGAATAGCGATTGCGGGTGCTGGAGCGATTGGTGCATTGGTGAGTTTAATTCGGCGTGGAACTTACCAACAACGGATTGAAGGCGCATTGACACTGCGTCGGTTGGCGGAAGGGAATGCGAAGATTGGATGGATGGTAAGGTCAGCATGCAGGAACGCCCCCTTCGATATTCAGGATGATGGAACACATCGTGATGCTCAGCGAATGGACGCCTACAGAAACTACCATATGACCCAGCTTATGACGCGATGGGTAAGGCGGCATATGAATTGGCATACTTCTCGTGAGACCAAAAAACAGTCTCACGAGACAGCCCCACCCCTAGAATTATG